>JAVJIF010024982.1:0-60699 GCA_038442645.1 Agave tequilana | reverse complement strand
AGTAGTTTTTTAGATAAAACTGTGAGGTAAAAAACTCCGGCATTTTATTAATAAGATTTAATGAAATATCTCTAAGATATAAGGAACAGATTTGCACAGACACAATTTGCTCCTTCCCAAAAAGAAAAAGAGAAAAGAACAAAAAAAATGAAGCCTAGTCCCAGCTTCTCCTTTCCACCGTAAATTTGTCGAACCCGTCCAACCTTAGCAAGATCTCCCACCAACATCGTCACGATATTTGTAGCTCAACCCAGTCATCCCGTGATCGGAGCCCCCACCACCGAAAGACGTGACATGTTAACTAGTAGGTAGTAGTTATTGAATTATTCTTGTGATGGCAAAGAAGCATGATTAGCATACAAGCAAGTCAATTGGATCTTTTTAATGACATTTTTTAGTAAAAAAAGGAGGAATATTTCTGTCATGTTTGCTGTTTCATTTGAAAGTGATATTGAAACAATTTATAGAGAAAAAGGAAAACCAAATAGAGACTCTAATAATAATAGAAGACAATCGAGATACCAAAATTGTTTTCTGTGAGGATGCTAAAAGGATGTCATGAAGATTGCCCAACAGACTAAATTCTTTAGAGTATATTTTGAATAATTTTGAACTGATTTACAATACTAAGGCTAATCCATAGAAATAAATGTTAAAATTTTGGTCAGAAAATTTTGTTCATTTGTTTTACTTATTTTGCAGTTACCAGAGAAGACATACAGAGCTCTACATTATCTCAGTTGGAAGATGAGATTCACAATTCCATTTCCCATGTTTGCTCACCTAGTATACTTGGTGAGTGAGTAAAATTCAATGTGTAATCTTTTTATTTGAAGCAATAGAAAAATGCAATCAACATATTCTTCTACTTTTGAATTTTAGCTCAATTGGTTAATATCCATTTATGGCCACATTATGTGCTGAATGCATAGATGAATCATAGTTTCTCAGTCACATTTAATACTTTTTGATATCGATCTTTATGGCATCTACCGCATGTTCTTTTTTTGTCCATCACAGTGGTGGAGAAGCCCTGGTAAACGCGGGTCGCTCTTCCATCCAGACAGCGACCTGTTCCTTCCGAACGAGAAGGGGGATGTCACAGTGTCTACAGTTTGTGGAGTACAATGCTGGCCTTCCTTTTGGTGTCAGTGTGGATTGCAGGCCCTGTACCTGTGCTTAAGCTTTATGGCGTGCCTTATGTTGTAAGTGTTCATGAAAATTCGATATATCTATGTTTTTTCAAACGGTTGTTATGGTTTTTATGTATTGTGTGTTTACGTGTGTTTGTATGTAGATCTTTGTCGCTTGGTTGGATTTTGTGACTTACTTGCATCACCATGGTCATCATGAGAAGCTCCCTTGGTATCGCGGAAAGGTACTTTGATTCTTGGTACTGTCACAATTCATAGGTTGTTTTGAAAATGCTTGCATATTCAATCCAATAATTGAATCCTTTAGACTCTTTTCTCCCAAAACATATGAATCCCCTAATTCTAAATCGAGACTGTTAAGGGTTTTTTTTCAGGAAAGAATTTAAAATATAGTATGGTTCAATCTTTAGTTTATTATTGTCTGCAAAGCACTTGATAGAGATTACACACTATCGATGTTTGATTTACTTGCTCTTGAAAGATCATCGAAAAAGTTCTTGGATAACAGCTCAAATTTTGAAGAACATATTGTCAAAGAATTAGCATATTTTCAATATCCCTTAATATTTCTTTCGCATCTTAAAGGAATGGACTTATCTTCGAGGAGCACTGACAACAGTAGATCGCGACTATGGCTGGATAAACAAGATACACCACAATGTTGAAACTCATGTGATACATCACCTCTTTCCTCAATACCACATTATCATCTAGTAGAAGCAGTGAGTTTCCATACCGATCATCTCTTCATTGTATCTTAATGCTGATCTTTGCTTAATTGGCTTGGTTCCTAATCGAGTGCTCTTTTCTGTAATTTTTCAGACAAAAGCAGCAAAGCATGTGCTTGGGAAATACTATAGAGAACCGGAGAAATCTGGGCCACTTCCATTTCACTTACTTGGAATTCTGGCAAGAAGTCTGAGAGTTGATCACTTTGTGAGTGATGAGGGAGATATTGTGTACTACCAGACGGATCCTCGGCTGACTGGTGACATAAAACCAAAGTCCGAGTGACTCTAGGGTTTCTACACATTAATACTTGAAAGATAAAAGAGTTGTTTGAGAGTTGTTCTCATCAAAGCCTATGTTTTAGAATATCTTTTATGTAACTTGTTTATGATTCTTAAGAAAATATTTTCATGTTGCTTATTGTATATACTGTATTTGTCATGTTGAGCTTGAGGGGGTGTTTGGTTGCAAGGAAGTGGGCGGAAGTAAGAAAATGAGGAAGTATAATTGTTCACTTCGCTATCTATCCAAACAGGAAAAGAAAAATAAGAAAACTCCTTTTTCTTTTCTATTTTCTCTTTTGACACAACCATTTCCTCACTTCCAGAGTGCTACAATTAATTTTGTGGTCATGTAAATCTCATTTATAATAAGTTGTAGCACAAAATAGTTAATTTTTTGATCATGTAAATCTCACTTGCATTCTAATTACAGTTTATTTTTATTTTTCTTAATTAATTTTTATTTTAATATTATTGTGGTCAACTTTTCCACTTTCACTTTCACATTACCATCCAAATCCTGGAAAAGACATAACATTTTCCAAATCACACTTCCAAACAACATGCAAACACCAGAAAACTTATTAACCAATTCCTAAGTTTCAAAGGGAACTATTACCACTTCCTACTTCCTTACTTCCTCACTCCACCTTTAACCAAATAGGCCCTAAGTCAAAATCATCGATAAACAGTCCATCAATTTCACATTTGGCTACTAGTCTGAAATTCAATTTGCATTTGAGGTTGGCTTATGTCGTAAGGGCCTTAGACAAGGAGACCCACTTCCCCTTATCTCTTCATTCTTGTGGCTGATTCCTTTACATGTATCCTCTCCATAGCCGGCTCTAGCGAATGCATCCAAAAGGTGGGCCCTTTCCCTTGGCCTAATGATATGGTTAGCCTTCACTATGCCAATAACACCCTCCTTAGTGCCGGGATATTCAAGGTCACTCGCTTCCCTCAAGCTACTTTTTTATGAATTTGAGATAATGACTGGCCTTAAAATCCTTTGTCTATAATTTGAGTAGACGTGAAGAGGTGGACATAAGAGCCGCACCGCTCTTAATTGCAATCTCGGTTTCTTACCATTCATACACCTTGGGCTACCGATCAAAGCGACCTTTCTTACTAGAAAGGATCGGCATCCACTTTGAAACGATTGTCTCAATAGGAAAAGCTTGGCAAAATTCTCTACATCTTGAAACGATTTTTGTAAATGTTCTAAAGCTAGTATCAATCAAAATTAATTTTCAGTTCTTGAAATTATTTTATCATATATTTTCCATTTCATGTTAATTATCATTTTTACAATTAATTTCCTGGTGTTTCAAATCTCAGATTTGTTTGATCAAGTCATTGGCCCACAACAACATGGAGACAACTATAAAAATATTAACATAACTATAATGTTACTCTAACTTCCATTTACGTATTCCACAGTCCTTTAATGTATTTACTTTTGGTAATCATTTCTGTTCTTTCCACCTAGGCATCGATATTTAAATTGCTCAATGAGGTTGATAAATGCATTGATTTTTCTCTTCATTTTGAAGTTTATAATGGCTCCCTTTTGAACTAATCCGCCTCTTAGACTGGCCTAGATCCATTTCCTGATGATGTTCTGGCTGCCAACAGTTGTAAATTTATGAGGTATGGATAATGTCACCAATTTTGAATAAGGAGATCCATGCCCCTTGTATAAGTAGCCAAGAAACTAAAGCTGTAACATGTGTAGGCTTCTTCTACTAGGGACACATTTCTTTCTCATCCCACTTAAGTAGTTATTACATTCATCACTAAATCAAAACTCAAAAGATGTGCCCTTCTTCCTCATGTCTCAAGGGTATGGGCCACTCCGGATCCGAACCAGACCCGCTCCGCTCCGCTACCCGCTCCACTCCGGATCCGAATCGCCTGCGAACGGATCCAAACCGCCCGCCAACGGACGTCTGCGAACGGATCCGAACCGCCCGCCAACGGATGTCTGAAAACCGTTGTGCGGTTGGGCGGTTGAGCAGTTGGGCGGTTTGGACCGAACAGCTGTGATGGTTCTGTCCGAACCGCTGCAACTGTTGGGATTCGCGGACGGGAATGCCCCTCCCGGAGCGCTATAAATAGCGCTCCGGTTTCCCTTTCTCAGACACACCAAGACAAATACATCTCTCTCTCTCTCTTTCTATCTGATCTAAGTTCTGAAGCAAGTTCTGAACTGAGAAGTAGGAAAGCGACTTCCAGCGAGAAGTGGGAATCCGAAGCGACTTCCAAAGAAGATTCTGCGAAATTTGTTCTGAAAGAGGAATCAGAAAATTCAACAGATTCTGTTATAGAATTGTTGTCTGAATCTGGTACTTCTGAAGAAAAATATTTTTCAACCTTTCTTCGTCCTAAACAGTGGGTGCTACTTCAAAGTAAAGGCAAATATTCATTCGAAATTTGTCCTTGTAGCTGCTTCAACGATCCTGTGGAAGGTACTGGTTGACTACGGTTCGACCGTACGGTGATTTGGTAGTGCTATCCAAATATCGTGAAGGAGTGTTGTATCTTGGGAGACCAGCGTCCATTATCCCGTTAGCACCGGTGCGGGGGACGTAATTGTCTTAAGGAGATTCGCTCTAAGCGTACCTCACTCCAAATACTGTATAAGTGGATTAAGTCCTTTATACAGGGGATATACTTTACAGTATATCGAGACTGATTTATATTCAGTCTAATTGGTGTTTAACCAAGGAAGAAAATTGAAAGGTGGTTCTTAAATTAAGGAACGTTCTATTGAACGGAAAACCTCCCACCTGATATTTGCCGACCTGGCCAATTAGATTGTTGATATCTCAGTGATCTTGATTAGTTGTCAGATTGATTCCTGTTAACAGAATACCAACATAGGCTTCTTCTACTAGGGACACATTTCTTTCTCATCTCACTTAAGTAGTTATTACATTCATCACTAAAACAAAACTCAAAAGATGTGCCCTTCTTCGTCATTGGCACTGTAAGTCACCTAACTTGTTACTCATTAATGTGGTTTTTGCATATCAATGTATCCATCAGAAGGTTCTTTTGTTTTCTTTAGTTTTGCTTTGACTGCCTCAAATATAAGGCTTGAAGAATGACCATGAACGATGCAAGCTTGGATTCTGGATATACTTTTTTCTTACATTCAAGATTCAGTTCTCTCCCCGAAATTTGATTTTATTCATATATATCATACTTTTTGCAGATGTTAGATAGAGAGTTCCAGAGGATTCAACAAATAAGCTATTTGATAAATAAATTTCTGCTGAATCGAGAAATCTACCATTCATTGAGTTCATTTTATTTTATTCTTCCCAACTGCTACCTGCTGTTTCTTTCAAGGAAATGAGACCTCAATGATATACATATCATAACAATGTCTTTGGTTTATGAGCCTGCCTTCTGTAGACTCGTTAAATCTCTTAGCGTTGCTGCCCAATTATCACAGATATGCTCCAGTGCTAATATGCTCTATATCTTCCTTGTATATTGCTTCTAACTACTTAAAATAACTTTGGATAAGTAAACCTGTTGGTTCTTCTTGCCTAGGTTCTGAAAATGTGCGAACGGAGATTGCAAGTCTTGTGGGGAAGATGAGTCTAACAAACAGTGCTAAAGACTATATTGCTAGGAAAGGTGGTCAAATATTGGTTAATACGCCTTTTTCATCCAACGCCGAGGGGAAGGCGTCAAGCTTCAGAGCATTGTATGATCTGTCAACATTGAATGACAATGCTACTATTCTTGTTGACATTGTTAGTTTCTAGGATCAATCTGACAACTAATCAATATCACCGATCTAATTGGCCAGGTCGGTGAATATCAGGTGGGAGGTTTTCCGTTCAATAGAACGTTCCTTAATTAAAGAACCACCTTTCAATTACCTTCCTTGGTTAAACACCAATTAGACTGGTATAAGTCAGTCTCAATATACTGAATATCAGTATAACCCCTGTATAAAGAAAATTAATTCACTTATACAGTACTTGGAATGAGGTACGCTTATAGCGAATCTCCTTAAGACAATTACGTCTCCCGCAACGGTGCTAACGGGTTACTGGACGCTGATCTCCCAAGATACAACACTTCTTCACGATATTTGGATAGCACTACTAAATCATCATACGGTCGAACCGTAGTTAACCAGTACCTTCGAAAGATTATCAAAGCAGCAGGACCAAGACAAATTTCAGGAAGAATATTTGTCCTTACTTTGGAGGAGCACCCACTGTAGAGAAAGGAGGAAGGTAGAAGAATATTCTTCTTTGGAAGTCACAGATTCAGACAACAATTCTATTAAAGAATCTGTTGAATTTTCTGAGCTTTCTTTCAGAACGAATTTTTTTCAGAATATCTTGGAAGTCGCTTCGGAATCCGAGTTTCAGAATTCTCACTTCCTGTTGGAAGTCACTTCTGAATCTGAATTGCAGAAGTTCCACTTCGGAATGCAGAATAAGGATTTCCTTTTCTGTATGTTGAAGTGTTTTTGGTGTGATTTTGTTTGAGAGAAATGGAGCACTATTTATAGCGCTCCGGGAGGGGTAAAATGGTCTGAACCCAACCGAACGGTTGCAACGGTTCGTTTTAGACAACAATCGCCCAACTGTTCGTGGCGGTTTGCTGACAACCGTTGCGCTGATTTGGGTTCGGATCCGGATGGCGGAGCAGGTACGAACCGCGGAAACCCAGACCCGTGAGACCCGGTTCAAAAAGAACCGGACTGGGTAAGGAACCCGAACACGACTCCGGCTCCGGCGCCGGCGCCGGCGCCGACCGGACGGGACTCCGGCCGCCGGCGGCCGTCGCCAACGGCGCCGCGCGCGTGTGGGCATGATTTTCCCCTAATTGCGTGCGAAAACTCCAAGTACCCAAAAGGCACACCCCTTGTTTCCATTTTTCTCTATTTAAACACTTCAAGCTTCCATCCCATGGTCAATGTGGGACTAAATGCTTTTAACTACCTTTATTCCCTTTTGGCTTTAAATTAGGTAAACTTTAGACTTGAATATCTCATTCATTCGAAGTCAGAATTGAACATGTGAATATACCACGTTCATCACCAATGGAAGAACACACTCCAATCATTATCCAATTGATTCAATCAACGGATCTCGTCGTAATTCAACTCAATGATTCACATATATTCTTCATATTTCCCAACAATCCCCCATAATGAATGGAGATTTAAGGAATTGACACACAAAGAGACTGACTCTATAGTGAAAGGTACTTTAGAAAAGAAACTGCATCAGGATAGGTGAACTAGGTCTTGAACCTTCATAACGAAAGCTTTATCGAACTTACTGGCTAATCAGTGAATTAGGTCTTGAACTGTTAGCCGTTAGTGTAAGCCAAGTCAACAATCTTCACACAGTAACTTTTCAAATCAACTTTGATTCTCGATTGTGTCCATTTTGGCCCTGGATATTCTTAGTTTCAGAGAGTATCTTTAGGGAATAACAGCCTCCATAGAAATTCCCAAAGAGCCGACCCAACTCTATACTCACATAGGTGATCGTCCTATTAAGAGTAGTGTACTCTACTTCACTTTTTTAGTAACAGAGATATGCATCATTAAAAGCGTTAAGCTTATCCTTAATCTACTTGTAGAAAGCACTTGTGTGCATCGTAGGAATGGATTGGAGTCAAGCTCCTAGTGCTTACTTGCTGAGTGAATCATAACTAGTTTTTCCTCTTGAATTTAGTCCGTGGGATCTTCAGTCGCTAAGTGAGGTTTCCATTAAGCTGACTCAGTAAGGTTAGACTTTTAGACTCATTCCCCTCGATGCGCAATTTATACGCTCTCCACTTAAACCTTGGTAAGCGGATCTGCTAAATTATCTTTTGATGAGACAAAGTTAATAGAGATAATTTCATTTGAGAGCAACTGCTTAACAGTATTATGTTTAGACTTACCGTTGTATATAACATTTTGTGCCCTAGATATAACTGCTTGATTATCGCAGTGTATGCATATAGCGGACACTAGTTTTTGCCATAATGGTATATCTTCCAAAAATTGTCGAAGCCATTCTGCTTCTTCTCCGGCCTTATCTAAGGCTATGAATTCGATTTCATAGTGGAACGGACAATACATGTTTGTTTGGAAGATTTTCAAGATACCGCTGCTCTTCCTAGAGTAAATACGTATCCGCTAGTTGATTTTGATTCCTCAGAATCTGCAATCCAATTAGCATCACTGTATCCTTCAATTACAGGTGGATAATGTCCATATCTCAAGGCATATTCCTTGGTATGTGATACGTAACCCAATACTCGTAGGAGAACATGTTGGCCCGAAGGCCCATCACTCTAGTTTTGATGATGATCAACTCATGTAGTTATGTTTACTAATGATCTTGTGTTTAATTAGTGACAGATTCATGATCAAGATCTTAGTAGGTGCATAGCTTCAACAAAGGATTTAAAGTCAAGTTTTGGAGCTAGCACGGTGTTTGGACCAAGTCAAGAAGGCTTCAAGTGAAGACTTCAAGAAGATGAAGACTTGAGTCTAGGTTTGTTTTAGAAGATTTTGTTTTTAGATAAAATGTAAAGGATAGAATAGTTGGTGGATTGCTCAAGTACATATACACACACACACTCTTGATTTAGTTTGTTTTAGAAAATAATTTTTACTTTGGAAAAATATCATTTTGGATTTTGGTATTTCTTATATACATGTTTTAACCAAAACCATGTTTAGTGCTTAATGTCAAAAATATAGATATTTCAACTTGTTTGTGTAGTGGATCATATCCATACACCATATGCTTTAAAAATGTTTAGAATATCTTGTTTTTGTATTTAGTGAGTTTTGAAAAAAACAAAGTTTTGGAAAAATCAAGTTTTGAGCCAATTTTTCCTAGTTACAAAATAGTCCAAATCATTTATAACATGTCTTGATTTTGTGCAAGCATGTTTGTTTATCAAAGTATATTGGTAAAACTATTTTTGTAGATTTTTCAGTATTTTATGGGATTTTATTTGAGCCAAAAAGACAAACTTTTTAATCTCAGATTCTGTTTCCTGGCTTCAGCAAGTCGACTGTATAGTCGACTAGCTCTGAAGTCGGTCGACCGACGTGCACAGCGTGCACGCCTCTGTGCACTGGAGGGCCGGTCGACCGACTCGGTCGACCGCCAGAGAGCTTCTGCTCTCTGGAAAACCCCGGTCGACCGGATCGGTCGACCGACAGAGAGACTGCTCTCTGTTCCAAAGGCTCGGTCGACCGGGCCGGTCGACCGGAGCCCCAACGGTCGGATTTCTGACCGTTGGCGGTCGACCGACCCGGTCGACCGGCAGTTCTGACAGACCCCAACGGCTAGTTTTCCAGACTCTATAAAAAGGGGCTTTTGAGGACTGTTTTGTATAAGATTTTTTGAGACTTTTAGAGCCAGTTTTTCCTACTCTTTTCAGAGGTTTTTCTCCACAAAATTGAGAGCTAATACTTCCAATCAAAAGGGGAGTTTATCAAGAGTGTTAAAAGAGATTTTCTTGAGTTTTCCTCCACCATCTCTTTCCTTGTTTTCTCACACCACACTTGAGCTATTCATTGATTATTCATCCTATAGGAGTGTTGTGATGAGATTGTTTTTAAGTGATCAAAGTGTTGTGATCACCAAAGGCTTTTCTTTGTTCCTTTGAGGAGGCGGACGAGTGCGTTCGCGGGTGGTTTAGAGTTCGTGTGTGAACTCTTGGTTTGATGTGCGGCCTCGGCGAGCTTGTGGGCTTGCGTATGTACGGATTAGGGAGTCCGAGAGCTTGTAGGTGTTGCGGCACCGAGTGATCCGGTGGGATCGATTATAGTGGAAATCCTTCGTGTGTCGAAGGCGGGGATGTAGAGCAAGTGTGCTCGAACCTCGAAACAAATCCCTCGTGTTTGCGATTGCTCTCTCTCTCTCTCTCTCTCTCTTTGTCTCTTGTTTATATCTTGCATGTTCTTATTGTGTTTACATTTATATGCTTGATATACATATTGTGCTTTATTGATATATGCTTGGGGATTGTTTACTAACACTTGTATTCAACCAAGAGAGCCAAGCGGCACCTCAACCCTTATCTAGGGGAATCTAGAGGAGTTTGTCCAGAGCCCTTCACGGGGAATTCGACAACACTCTTATGTTATACGTGGTGTTTAGTATAAATAGTTTATTAGGTCATAATAGTTTTTAATTTCGCATTTAGTGACCATTAGATTAGCCATCACCTATTCACCCCCCCTCTAGGTGATTTACAATTGGTATCAGAGCCAAGTGCTCTTGATTTGGGTCTTACAACCTAGAGTTAAAGATCCTCTTTTTAGGCTAATCACAATATTTGTACACACACCATGGACTTCATGTCACCACCCATGTTTGACATTCTTAACATCCAAATTTGGAAGGTTAAGATGTCCCTATACCTCAAAGCCCTAGGCATTCATGTTTATCTTGCCATCTCTAATGATTCATATTGTTTAAATGGTAAGAATTTTGAGGCTAATGCAAAAGCCCTTCATGCTTTAAAATCAACCCTAAATGATGATTATTTATCTAGGGTTTCTAATGTTGATTCGGCTTTTGTAGCATGGAACATCATCACCTCTCTTGACGAAAAGGATCTATATTATGCCGGGAGCGATTCGGACGTTGGAAGCGACACCTCCAACGCATGCTATATGGTCCAAGGGGATAACCCCCTTGAGGTAACTACCGAATCCGAGGTAGATGAAAATGACATGTCATATGATGAGCTTACCACTTTTTGTCAACTCCTACTTGAGAAATATGACATGATTAAAAAGGAAAATAAAAATTTGAAAAAAAAATTTGATTGCATGCTTAATGAAAAAGATTCATTAGAAAATAAGGTTGCATGCATTGAAAAAGAGAATGATGATTTGAAAAATGAAAATATTTCCTTGATGTCCAAATTAAATGTATGTGAAGGAAATATGTCTTTGAAAAATAAACTTGTTTTGGTGAAAAAATAAAAGGAAATTGTTTTTCAAGAAAATTCTTGTTTAAAAGGAAAAATTTGTGAAAAAGAAAAAGTTAAAGTTTCTAAAAAGAAAAAGACAAATGATTCTATATCTCACCTTTCTCTTCATGCCACCATTGATGATAGTGAGATTAAATTTTTGAAAAATAAAATTGATAGTTTGAGCTCAACTTTGAGCTCATGTGCATTTAATCATTCTAGATTGGAGACCTTGTTTTCAAAGAAACAAACTCCACATGTTCATGCACATCACCCTTATGCATATTCACTTTTCGCACGTCAAATCACACACATACACATATGCATTCTAAGGTGTACAAATGTACACATTGTGGCCGCAAAGGCCATTTAGCAAAGTTTTGTTTTGATAAGATGCATCATATAAATTTTGCTAATAAAAATTTTGGGTTCCTTACAAGACTAACCCCAAGGACCCAAAAGAAAATGGGTACCAAAGTCCCCACCTTGTGTATTTGATGTAGGTGAGGGCTCTCACAAAACGTGAGAGATTTGGTACCTTGGTGGTGGTTGCATGGACTTGAAGGACATACATTTGAAGCACCGCTATCAAGGAGGTTCGGTGGGACAACCACCATGTTTGGAGATTTGGAGCATAGTTTCCTAGTTTGGTAACTATTTCTAAAACTCCTATTTTATTTACATGCTTATTCATTTGTGATTTCATATAGCATGTTTATGTGTTTTGTGCTTCATGTGGTAAAGACTAGTTTAAATGTAGTTTTTATCAAAACTTGTATTTATACATGTACAAATAGTGAGAACAAATTGATTCATATATGTTTGTACTTCATGCTCATTTGTACCCACTATATACACATATATAGGCTAGTTTTGATGATTCTCTCATTTATATATGTTTTGCCTATTTTCATGTTTTACTTCATGTATATGTATTTTTAATTCAAATCTAATAAATATACATGTATACCCGTGAGTCTCTTGCCTTCATGCAAATACTTTTAATAGACTCTTTTATATTTGGGATATGTATGTGTATTGTTAGGATTGGATAAATCATACATATACCTAGAAGTTTCTTTTAAAATTAAAAATGAATTTTCATGATTTGTTTTGATAAAATGATATTTGTGATTTGAGCTTCATTGCCTATTTTCATGAAAATGCTAATTACATGACTTTTGAACACTCACAATTTACTTTGTTTATTCATGACCTTGTTTTATGATAATTTTGAGCTTTATAGACCATGAGTGCTTAAATTTTTGTGTATTTAGTAGTATTCATGAAATACATATGTTTTGATTTCTTTTTTTGAAGGATATTTAACTAATTTTTCAAAAATTATCTTTAACTAGTTAATTATTCTTCATTTGGTAGTGATTTTCAATGCTAAACTATTTTCAAAAACTATTTTTGAAAACCCCTACCTTCATGAGAGGATGGCTGGGCGAGTATGCCTTGTAAGCCTTATTGAATATCTTTTATCTTGAGCATATGAAGGGTGGTAGGTTATGAGTTATATACATGATTTACATTGTTAATTTCAATTGGTATTCAATTGATATTTTTTGTATATACTCATATTTTGTTTCCTATATATGCATGTTTCATAATTTCCATAATATCAATTGCTATTGGTATTCTCTTTGCATACATATATATGCTTTCATGTGCTTATATTTTCAATTGATTCACATTTTTAAAGCACAAAGTTTATGATGAAAAATAAAAATATTTGATCATTATGTTTACTATTGGTATCAATATGTCTCAATTTCATATTTGTTAAATTTCAATTGATATCAATATGATTTATAATAATGATTATTTACAATTTGGTATCTTAAAATTTGATTGTTTTACAAGAGCTCTGATACCTTTAAAAATTTGTTTAAGAAAAATTATAAAAAAAAAATGTCTTGATGTGTATTTCCTATATGCAAGGAGAGCTTAACATCTCTTCAACATATAGATTCATGTTGAGTGTATCTTGTATTGAGGAGCTTGACAACTCTTCTTTATGTGGTACACGTGTGTCGGGGGAGCTTCACATCTCCTCTTATGCATTGCATATTATGCGTTATGTGAATTAAGGCTTGTCATCCCTCTTTCATGTAATGTATATGTGCAGGGAAGTTAACTTAGCATCTTCCTCTTCATGAATGTATATCGCATATAACCTTTTATTGATTGATTTGTGTTTACCCCTTATTGATCTATTTGTTTATAACAAAAAGGGGGAGAAAATTTTTGTTTTTACTTTAACCCCTTTGTTGCTGATTGACAAAAAGGGGGAGAAAGATTTTGGTTTATATGCATGTTTTGTGAAAAAGAATTGTTTATGCATATATGTTTTGTTTTGCAAATAGGAGAAAAAGAATTTGTTTTGTTTTATGCTCGTTAGCATATTTATCTCCATATATTTGCATACATGTTTATGTACTTTCATTCCATATCTTATTGCTTATTTGTTATGCATGAGTTAAGGGGGAGCTTCTTTGAAGCTTTACTTTAATCCATGCATATATAACTTCATGAGTTTTGTCATCATCAAAAAGGGGGAGATTGTTGGCCCGAAGGCCCATCACTCTAGTTTTGATGATGATCAACTCATGTAGTTATGTTTACTAATGATCTTTTGTTTAATTAGTGACAGATTCATGATCAAGATCTTAGTAGGTGCATAGCTTTAACAAAGGATTTAAAGTCAAGTTTTGGAGCTAGCACGGTGTTTGGACCAAGTCAAGAAGGCTTCAAGTGAAGACTTCAAGAAGATGAAGACTTGAGTCTAGGTTTATTTTAGAAGATTTTGTTTTTAGATAAAATGTAAAGGATAAAATAGTTGGTGGATTGCTCAAGTACATATACACACACACTCTTGATTTAGTTTGTTTTAGAAAAGAATTTTTACTTTGGAAAAATATCATTTTGGATTTTGGTATTTCTTATATACATGTTTTAACCAAAACCATATTTAGTGCTTAATGTCAAAAACATAGATATTTCAACTTGTTTGTGCAGTGGATCATATCCATACACCATATGCTTTAAAAGTGTTTAGAATATCTTGTTTTTGTATTTAGTGAGTTTTGGAAAAACAAAGTTTTGGAAAAATCAAGTTTTGGAAAAATACCGTTTTATATTTGAGCCAATTTTTCCTAGTTACAAAAATAGTCCAAATCATTTATAACATGCCTTAATTTTGTGCTAGCATGTTTGTTTATCAAAGTATATTGATAAAATTATTTTTGTAGATTTTTTAGTATTTTATGGGATTTTATTTGAGCCAAAAAGACAAACTTTTTAATCTCAGATTTCTGTTTCCTGGCTTCAGCAAGTCGACTATATAGTCAACTAGCTCTGAAGTCGGTCGACCGGATCGGTCGACCGACGTGCACAGCGTGCACGCCTCTGTGCACTGGAGGGCCGGTCGACCGAAGCGGTCGACCGCCAGAGAGCTTCTGCTCTCTGGAAAACCCGGTCGACCGGATCGGTCGACCGATAGAGAGACTGCTCTCTGTTCCAGAGGCTTTGTCAACCGGGCCGGTCCACCGGAGCCCCAACGGTCGGATTTCTGATCGTTGGCGGTCGACCGACCCGGTCGACCGGCAGTTCTGACAGACCCCAACGGCTAGTTTTCCAGACTCTATAAAAAGGGGCTTTTGGGGACTGTTTTGTATAAGATTTTTGGAGACTTTTAGAGCCAGTTTTTCCTACTCTTTTCAGAGGTTTTTCTCCACAAAATTGAGAGCTAATACTTCCAATCAAAAGGGGAGTTTATCAAGAGTGTTAAAAGAGATTTTCTTGAGTTTTCCTCTACCATCTCTTTCCTTGTTTTCTCACACCACACTTGAGCTATTCATTGATTATTCATCCTATAGGAGTGTTGTGGTGAGATT
This sequence comes from Agave tequilana, assembly GCA_038442645.1. Lineage (NCBI taxonomy): Eukaryota > Viridiplantae > Streptophyta > Magnoliopsida > Asparagales > Asparagaceae > Agave > Agave tequilana. The sequence continues at coordinate 45,663 of JAVJIF010024982.1, read as the reverse complement.
GTTTTTAGGTGATCAAAGTGTTGTGATCACCAAAGACTTTTCTTTGTTCCTTTGAGGAGGCGGACGAGTGCGTTCGCGGGTGGTTTAGAGTTCGTGTGTGAACTCTTGGTTTGAGGTGCGGCCTCGGCGAGCTTGTGGGGCTTGCGTGTGTATGGAATAGGGAGTCCGAGAGCTTGTAGGTGTTGCGGCACCGAGTGATCCGGTGGGATCGATTATAGTGGAAATCCTTCGTGTGTCGAAGGTGGGGATGTAGAGCAAGTGTGCTCGAACCTCGAAACAAATCCCTCGTGTTTGCGATTGCTCTCTCTCTGTCTCTCTGTCTCTTGTTTATATCTTGCATGTTCTTATTGTGTTTACATTTATATGCTTGATATACATATTGTGCTTTATTGATATATGCTTGGGGATTGTTTGCTAACACTTGTATTCAACCAAGAGAGTCAACGCGGCACCTCAACCCTTATCCAGGGGAATCTAGAGGAGTTTGTCCAGAGCCCTTCACGGGGAATTCGGCAACACTCTTGTGTTATACGTGGTGTTTAGTATAAATAGTTTTATTAGGTCATAATAGTTTTTAATTCCGCATTTAGTGACCATTAGATTAGCCATCACCTATTCACCCCCCTCTAGGTGATTTACAGAACAGTCCAATGATCATCACTAGGATTGCTAGTGTATCTGCTTAACTTGCTTACAGCGTAAGCAATATCTGGTCTAGTGCAATTCATTAAATACATTAGACTTCCGATAATCTGAGAGTACTCCAACTGGCGTACTCCAGTTCTTGTATTCTTACGAAGGTGGATGTGTGGGAGAAAAGGATTTGTATTCTCCTTTATCCCATGATCCTTGAATCTTTCTATCATCTTATCCACGTAGTGAGATTGGGATAGATTGATTCCATCTGGTGTTCTTGTGATTTTAATTCCTAAAATTACATCAGCAACCCCCAGATCCTTCATGTCAAAACTGTTAGATAACATTTTCTTAGTGGACTTAATAATTTCAATATTAGTCCCAAGTATCAACATGTCGTCTACATAAAGACAAATAATGATACATGTATTTCCAACTGTTTTAGTGTAAACACACTTATCGCATTCATTGATAGTGAACCCATCTTTGATCATGACACTATCAAATTTCTCATGCCATTGTTTTGGAGCCTGCTTTAGACCGTATAAGGATTTTATCAGTTTACACACTTTGTGTTCTTGGCCCTTGACTATAAATCCTTCAGGTTGCTCCATATATATTTCTTCATTTAATTCACCGTTTAAGAATACAGTCTTGACATCTATTTGATGGATATCTAAGTTATGCAATACCGTAATTGCAATCAACATCCCAATGGAGGTTATTCTTGTTACTGGTGAATAAGTATCGAAGTAGTCGATTCCTTCCTTTTGTCGATAGCTCTTGGCTACTAATCTAGCCTTGTAGTTATCGATAGATTCATCGGCTTTTAATTTTCTTTTAGAAACCTACTTACACCCAATTGGTTTACTGTCATGAGGTAAGTTTGCCAATTCTCAAGTATGATTACTTAGTATGGATTCTATTTTGCTATTTATAACTTCTTTCTACATTTGTACTTCTGGGGTACACATAGCCTCTTTAAATGTTTGAGGCTCACTTTCAATAGCATATGTTATGAAATCTGAACCAAAAGATTTTGAGATTCTAGATCTCTGACTTCTTCTTGGTTCAATTTCCGTATTAACAATCTGTTCCTTGGGGCTTTCGTCCCTGAACGCCATCTCATATGTTCTTTTCCCAGAAGTCTTATCTGTTTCCCGTTTATATAGAAAAATATCTTCAAAGAACACAACATCTCTAGATTCAATAATCATGTTTACATGAATATCTGATATTTCTGATTTATGAAGCAGAAATCTGTAGGCACTACTATTCAAGGCATAGCCTATGAATATGCAGTCTATAGTTCTTGCTCTCAACTTAGTCTTTTTTAGGTAATGGTGCTAGCACCTTTGCAAGGCACCCCCACATTTTGAGGTAATCATAGGAAGGTGTCCTTCCATGCCATAACTCAAATGGTATAAGACCAAGTTTCTGAAATCACCTAGAGGGGGGAGTGAATAGGTGATAATGCTAATCAATGCACAAATTTAAAAGTTATGATGCAACGATCACCCGAAACAAGACTAGAAGCCGAATACCCCGTGAAGGGCTCTGAACTCCTTCCTCGTGATTCCTCTAGATAAGAGTTTGAGGTGCGCAATGCAATCTTGTTGTGAGTATTGATCGACAATATAGAAATGAATATGAAGCAAGTAAATATAGCAATGAATATAAAGCAAGTAAATGAAGCAAGTAAACCAATCGCAAACACAGAGATTTGTTTCGAGGTTCGAGCACCCAGCTCTACGTCCTCGCCTTCACCCAGAAGGATTTCCGATCCACTAGAACTTCCACAAAGGATTACAACTACTAGGGAGTACCCAACTCCTCAATCACACTCCTCTAGTCCAGAGGTAGTGGAGCCACAAATACAATAATCACTGGATGATCAAAAGACCACAAACTCTCTCTTGAAAACTTTCTTTACAAAAACCCTAGAGAATAATATATAAGATTGAAGCTCAAGGTTTTGTAAGTGATATAAAAATAGAAGAGAGATTTTAAGAACCAAAAACTTTCAGAAAACTTTTGAAAATAATAGCCTAAAACTTAAACAAAGCTCTTTCTCAAGAAAACTCAAAACTTTTGATCTTTGAATTTGTTGTTGTGAAAACCTCTACCCTAATGACCCTTTATATAGGATTAGGAAGAGTAAACATAGAAAAGTTTTACCTGAATATAAGAGGAAGAAATTGACCCTCTAATACAGCTAACCACGTTTTATTTAAACTTAAACACATTTTGAAAACATGTTAAAAATCAGCCTCCAGAAAATTAGCCATTACTGCCAATCTGGCAGATTGGTCAACTTTGAGCACATTTTTTAGACTGTAAACATCCGAATTCAGAATTAAGTATATAGGAATAATTTGTAGATATTTAAGTCTTCGTTGTAATGCAACTTAAATCAACTCCATATCATTTTGTATTAAAAGGTTATCAATAAAATACTGAAAGGTGTCAAAACAGAAACTGTAAGCTATTTTCAGAACAAGAACAGAGTTCAACCAAATATTTGACATCTTTAAAATTTGAATCTGAAAATGATTATTGAATAAGAAATTTAGATCTGAAAGTTATCTTTGAAATTCAAGTTAAATCATGTTATTTGAATATAATAATAAAAAGTTATGATAACAACTTTAAAAGGGTGTCAAGCAGATCAGCAGAACTAAAACTGGCTCAAATTTAAAACCCGATATATGTACTTGAAATCCAAAACCGATTAAATCAAAAACCAAACGTATTGAATTTATGTGTGTGTATTTGAGCTTCAAACGTATATACTATTCTTTAATAAACTAAAAATATAAAAACTAAGAAATGAAGTCTCTGAGCCATGCTACACCAAGCTAGAGCCTTCTCTTTTATGAAACCGTCCTCTTTCGCCATTTGCCTTTAAGCATCAAAATTCCTTGCAATAGCTTAGAAGGACCATCATGAATGGTACTAACCCAAAACTCATTCTAAACAACTTATTAATATCAAATAGCTTCTATGTGTTTTGTTATCATCAAAACTTAAACAAATGGAGAGTGTAACCTTTTGGGCCAACAATCTCCCCCTTTTTGATGATGACAAAACATATAGGTTATAACACAAGATATAAAAGGGATATAAAAACTCCCCCTCAAATGATACTCTATTTTATCAAGTATAAAACATGAAAACATATACATATATGAATATGTACAAAACATGAAACCTACATATACATATATGAGATAAACATGTACAAAATATGAACATGTACAAAATATGAAACCAAATGAAATCACCAATACTTCTCGCCCTTTTTGTCATATATTAAAAAGGGTTAGGAAACAACCAATAAATAATATATGCTTGAACAAGATATAAACATTCATGTATGCATACATAAACTCAAATATCTCTTCCCTTTTTTGTCAATTCATCAACAAAGGGGCAAAAAAAAATCGATTGCCATATCATCAAATCTTAAAGATCAAAACGTAAGTTTTTTTTTTAAAATACCAATTTAAAATTTTTGATAAACATATTGATACCAATTGAAAAATATTGATACCAATTAAAGGTAAAAATCAAATTTTTAGATAAACACTAAAATCATTTTGCAATGAGGATACCAAATAGAGAATAATACCAATCTAAGATCATTGATATTAATATTGAAAATGTTAGCATATATCAAACCAAAGTATTTTACATCATAAATGGTGGGAGTAAGATACCAATTTGAAATGAAAACTGATACAAATTGAAAATATAACCAATACCAATTTTACATAAAACTAATTTAAAAACAAGAATTTTCTCCCCTTTATGAAATACTAAAAAAAATAATGCATAAGCTTGTAATAAATACTAATTAAAAATAATTGACATGATGAACTAAATCAAACTTAGCAAACATAATTTGTTTTTTTTAAAAAAAATGTAAAGACATATGAAACAAGCACAATCAAATCATATATATGTATTTATGGATATACTAATTGAAATATGAGGCATACATATATAGAAAACACATATGAGTATACAAACATATGAAATATCAATTTTGATACAAATAAAAATATAATGAGAATCAAGTGTATAACTCATACTTACCACCCTTATCATGCACAAGTTTAAAAAATATTCAAGAAGGGTATACAAGGCATGGTCGCCCATCCAACCGCCCTTAAATGGGTAGGGGTTTTCAAAAATAGGTTTGAAAATAAAGTGTGTTTGAAAAACTCTACCATATTGAAGAATATGAACTAGTTATAAGAAAATTTTGAAAACTAGTACGAAATCCTTCAAGAAAGGAATAAAACAAAAATATTTTTCATGAAACATGAAAATCACATGATAGCAAACACTCAAAGTCAATGAAGCATGAATATGACTCATAAAAACAAAGCATGAGTAAACAAGAAAGGTGAGTGTACAAATAAAATGTGAAGAACATAATCATGAAAGGTAGACAATAAGCTCAATTGAAATTCATTTAAACATGAAAACATGAAAATCGTCAAAACTAAATTTTCATTAAAACAATTTATACTTCAAGGCATATGTATGTTTTGACAAAACATGAAGTATACATACATATCCCTAAATACAATTGAGTCCATAATAAAGATTTGCATGACAATCAAATGACTCAAGGGGGTATACATGTATATCTTAAGGTTTGACAAAATAGACATATACATGAAGTGAAAATACATGATCATAAAACATGTCTAAGATGGGGAATACAAGTTAGAATGCATGAATCATCAAAACTAGGCTATACTAGTACATTTAACAAGCACAAATGAGCATTTAAGCACAAACATATAGAAGTCTATTTATGACTTACTAGATGTACAAGTATATATCCAAGTTTTAATGAAAACCAACATCTAAATATGTAATCAAATCATGAAGCATAAAACAAGACATAAATCAATATGATAAACATAAATAAGATCATTATGTAAATGCTATTAGAGCTATGATAAACATGATAGCTAAACAATGGTGAGAATACAACATATGGGTCTATATAAACATGGGTGATCTCAAGTGCTATACATGCATGTCAATGATCTAATATTCATTGCATTTAACATACTAATTAAAACATACTAAAACTCAATAATGTGGAAAGCATGTAAATATAAACGGGAGTTAGAGATCGATACCAAAACCGATAAAGGCACCTCTTTAGTTCTTAAAACTAAGGTGGTCCTCCCACCAAACTCCCCTTGAAAGTGATACATCCAAATAGTCCTCTTTTAAGCTCGGAACGCATCCACCTCAAGGCACCATAACTCTCACGTCATGCGAGAGCCCATACCTACATCAAATACAATAGGGTGGTCTTTGGTACCCATACTCTTTTGGGTCCATGGGGGTTAGTTCCTTTCCTAACCCAAACAAATTTAGTTGCTAAATTTTCATCATGTATCTTATCATAGCAAAATTTAGCAAGGTGGCCCTTACGTCCACAATGTGTACAAGTGTACACATGAGCATACAAATTGTGATGGATGTGACCGTGGGGAACATGTGTATGCCGTGTATGGTGTGCATGTAAAGATGGAACTTGTTTCTTTCGAAACAACGATTCCAAACGTGTATGGCTCAAGGCACATTGGCTCAAAGTGGAGCCCAAACAATCCATATTCTTCTTTAACAAATTTATATCATTTTCAATTAAAGAAGTAGAGGGGCATGTAATAGATAAGCTAGGTGAAACTACACTAGCATGGCAAACATGTGAAGACAATTCATTTTTCAAAGATTTATTTTTATTTAAAACTAAATCTAATTCTTTTGAAATAAAATCTATTTCATTTTTCAAAGAATGGTTATCTTTTAAAATAAAATCTAATTTTGAAGATAAAACCTCATTTTTTTTCAAAACACCATCACAATCATTTTTACTTTTTAAAATCTTATTTTCATTTATGACAAGATCAAGTTGGGATTTCAATGAGTCCCTTGCATTTGAAATCTCATCCTTTTCTTGCAAAACCAAATCAACCTTAGAAATCAACTTTTTATTTTCTTCTTTTAATTTAGAATTTTTATTTTTCAAAACCTTATATTTTGACTGCAATTTTTCACTAACTATAGATGGTTCTTCATATAAAGCATGAGCATCTATATAATCACCACAAGAAGAACTAACACTATTATCTAGTCGAGTTTTCGAATATACCTCAAGGGAGTCATTCCCTTGGACCATGAAGCAATGTTGGTCGGATTCTTCTCCACTAGATTTTTCCTCCATATTGATTTGTGTTTGAAGCTCGGGAGACGTCAATATGTTCCACACTGCAAAGGCGGAATCACAATGAGAAATCAGAGATAAATATTCTTTACTTAGTGAGTTTATAATAGCCCTTAGGGCTTGAGCATTAGCCATTTTATACTTGCTATTACCAATAAAAGATTCCTTGGTAGCAGCAAGGTAAACATAATAACCTAGGGATTTTAAATAAATGCTCATTCTAATCTTCCATATTTCAAAGTCACAAACATTAATCATGGGAGGGGCAAGGGGATCCATAAGTGTGTATAAACAATAAGTATGCAAATGCAAATCTTAGATTAGCTAGCCAAGATCTCACTCCTAAGTGGTTAAACCTAATATCAGGAGCGTAGGCTCTGATACCAATTGAAATCACCTAGAGGGGGGTGAATAGGTGATAATGCTAATCAATGTACAAATTTAAAAGTTATGATGCAACGATCACCCGAAACAAGACTAGAAGCCGAATACCCCGTGAAGGGCTCTGAACTCCTTCCTCGTAATTTTTTCAGATAAGAGTTTGAGGTGCGCAATGCAATCTTGTTGTGTGAGTATTGATCGACAATATAGCAATGAATATGAAGCAAGTAAATATAGCAATGAATATAAAGCAAGTAAATGAAGCAAGTAAACCAATCGCAAACACAGAGATTTGTTTCGAGGTTCGAGCACCCAGCACTACGTCCTCGCCTTCACCCAGAAGGATTTCCGATCCACTAGAACTTCCACAAAGGATTACAACCACTAGGGAGTACCCAACTCCTCAATCACACTCCTCTAGTCCAGAGGTAGTGGAGCCACAAATACAATAATCACTGGATGATCAAAAGACCACAAACTCTCTCTTGAAAACTTTCTTTACAAAAACCCTAGAGAATAATATATAAGATTGAAGCTCAAGGTTTTGTAAGTGATATAAATATAGAAGAGAGATTTTAAGAACCAAAAACTTTCAGAAAACTTTTGAAAATAATAGCCCAAAACTTAAACAAAGCTCTTTCTCAAGAAAACTCAAAACTTTTGATCTTTGAATTTGTTGTTGTGAAAACCTCTACCCTAATGACCCCTTTATATAGGATTAGGAAGAGTAAATGATGGGGAGATTTTGTCTCCTCGTTTTAAAATTACCGCAAGCGCACGGTCGTTCGATGTAGCACTTGAGGGTCGGTCCACAGGGAAGGTGTTATTTGAATCCTAGCACGAACGAAGCAAATTGGTGGAGAAAAATGATAAGTTGATGTGAACTCAGTTAAAGAGAAGAGTCATGTACCTAGGGTTGAATCTCCTAAACTAGCCTCAAGCGGTCAAGCTCGGTCTATCTACTAGATCGTTACAAATCACCAAATTCCTACTTCTAACAGGCATATTAATTCTGAATACTAGATCTAAGCACAGGGTATTGTCCAATTACATGATCCATCAAAGATAGATAAATTGACAACTTCAATAACATATGAAAGAGAAGATTACAACTCTACGTATGGATCATTAACTCTAAACACATACCCTGTCAAATATCTAGTAGTTTTAGAAATTAACATCCTAAAAGTTGTAGGTCAATAAATGAGTGTACATCCCTAGATAGGAGAACTAACTTGATTCACAAGAATTTAGCCTAGGTTCATCTCCCTAGGTACATGATGATAACTTAGTTACACATGACCTAATTAACAATCAACTAAACTAATTAAATCAGTTAAAATTATCTAACTTTTAATTAAATAATTAATTGCAGTACTAATTAATTACACTAATGAACTAACTAAAAATAAATAAATAAATATAAATAAAAAAAGCTTAAAACCTTACCTCAGCCGCGGCCTGCACCTGCAGGTGGAGGGGAAGAGCTTTCTTCTCCAAATTGAAGGCACCTGTCAAAGGCAGGCCATATGCTTCAATCAAAAACCACCAAAGAATTCTTGCTCCAATCAAAAGCTGCCAATGGGTGCTGCTCCAATCAAAAGCTTGCGGGTCCCTTTCCTCCAATCAAATGGCGCCAAGGCAATGGCCTTTTCCTTCAAACGCAAGGCTTGGGCGCCCTTTTCCAATCAAAAGGGCCTGGCGCCCTTTTGCCTATTCCCGGTCCTGTGCGCAGAGAGAGGGGCACAGCCTCTCTCTCTGTAGCCTTTTCCTTTTTTCTTTTTTTTTTCTAGGAGGAACTGTTGTGATGCAGAAAAAAAATGGAAATAGACTTTTGATGATGGAGGAGATGAATCAATCAAAATCAAACAAGAATAGAAATAACAATGTGGAGAGAAAAAGAAAATTGAAACCCTAAAATTCTCAGATCTAAAAAAATGTACGTACAAATGAAAAGAAGAACCCCCCTCAAAACCCTAGCCTTGGCTATTTATAGGCTTAGGGTTTTGATTATTTTACATAAAAGTCCAAAACAGTTACAAAATTACAAGGAGAATTATTAAATTAATTTTGCATTTTTACATCTCTGTCCATTTTGCGTTTAAGTCCCTGACTTTTGCAAAATTTCATTTTTTTTTCAACTGGCCTTGAACTCTTCCGAGTTGATCGTAAATTTCTTTGATCTGTTGATCCCAGCAATGACAAGCCTCCTATCTTGCCTTCAACTCTTTTTAATGCGCTTTACGGTCTCGAAAGAATCTTTTGCGGTACAGTCTTCTCCTAATAACTTTGTCTGCAAAATAGACTAAAAATATCCGAGTAGCATTATTTATAAACAAATGATAGATAAATATGGGTATGAAAATGTGACTAAATCATGCTGATCAAATACCCCCACACCTATCTTTTGCTAGTCCTCGAGCAAAACTTATAAAAAGAAAAAGAAAAACTAAATTACTCTAACTCACTTTCGTAGGAATCACGGTTGCACTTAGCATGTGCAACAAGCCGTTAAACCCCTAGGTTACCCTAGAGGACGAGTTTTGTCTCGTGAGGGTTTTCAGTAGATTACACCCACAAAATCCAAGAAAGTTAGAGATTAAGAAATAAATAAAAGTAAAATAAGGATAACCGAAAATCAAGAAAAGGAAAACAATTCAAAAAAATTTTTTAATTTTATTTTATTATTATTTTTTGGTAACTAGTTAGTAAGATCATCAATTTCCAAAAGTTTCATTTTCAAGTAAAACCTCAATTCAAGAAATTATATTGGCTATAAAATAAAGTCTCAAATCCAAAACTTTACACCACCTGTCCTAAGTTTCAGATCCTATGTACCCCGTGATCGTGATGTAGTTCTTAAGCTTGGGAATATTTAATTACAACTTTCATATTGTTTTTCTTTTTTTTTTCTTTTTAACTATCTTTCGCGTAGATACCGAGACTTCCTGAGGCAAGGTACATAGCTAATTGATAATCAAAATTATTATCTTTTTTTTCCTCTTTTTTTTTTAACTATCTTTCGCGTAGATGCCGAGGCTTCCTGAGGCCAAGGTACCTAGCTAATTGATAATCAAAATTATTATATTTTTATAGTGTCTTCTCCTATTAGGCTTTCTCAGCTACCCATATAGCGAGCTTTGGGACAATGCTCCCAAACCAGATGGTCTTAGGGCAATAAGTGTAGAAACACTCCTACGGACTTAATTACTCAAGCAACTGAGGCCACAAGACAAGACTTATTAATATCTATTTTATTATATAATAAGTTTTTTTTTTCTTTTTAGTTGCAATCAATATCCCAAGCCTATGAACTAATAGTGTAAGTGCTATTGGGTACATAATCACTTAGACTAAGTTTAGATGGTATGTCCGTTTTAGATTCTACTCTTTATTTTAAGACTACTCTTTCACCTTGATCTTACTCTTAAAATCCACTTATGGATACTAAATCACTCACATACTAGCGAATTATTTGCAGAAAATTTTCAAATTTTTCACAGTTTTTTTTTATAAAATTTTTTCACATTTTCTAAAGAAAGAAAAGAGAAATAAAGTGAAAACCCTAAAACTAAAACAAAACCAAAAAGACTCCTAAAACAAAAGACATATGTGAGTCTCCCCCCCACACCTAAGCTGTGCCATGTCCTCATGCAAATACTTGAATACAGAGATAGAATGAAAATAGCATATAATACATACATCCACATACGTGTACTCAGTCAAAGAATAAAGCATCCAATTCAAGCATACATGAGTAGAATGTATGGAATAAATATGCTAAAATTAGAAGTACTCACAGTGCACTGAAAAATCTAGTTGCAGAAGCAACCAAAATCACTCCATGTGTATGCATCCCCGCCTATCCTGTAATCACTTATAATAAACTTGGCACAAAGGTTAGAGAAAAAGATACATAAAATAACTCTTTAGACACCAAAACTACATTGACTCAATTGACTAAAAGAGAAATATAAGGACTCACAGACTCAAAAGAAAAAAAAAGAAAAAAAATAAATAAAATTAAAATTAGTATACAAATGTATAAAGTTACATCTTCCCTCACACCTGCCTTAAGCTATGACGGTTTCTCCACCTTGATCGCTTTCCACTTTCGAGGTGGGTTCTCTTCAATGAGTTGACATGACTATTAGAACCCTTCATCATTTTAGCACAACCTCCTTTAAACTTGATCATCATACTCTTTTTCTTTATCCTCTTCCTCTTTTGCTTTCTTCTTTTCAGCAAGTTAGAAAGAGGACTCACTCCCGCAACATTAACTCCTAACCCAATCTTATTATCTTCACTTTCATGTGAGCAAACTTGATCAATAGCTAAGAATTTGAGTTCATCGTCAAATATCTCTTCAAAATATTTATCAAAGAATCCTATGGGGAATGTGTGTCCATCCAATTCATCCAGGAGTAAAAGCTCATCCTCAAATATCTTTTCAAAGCTTTGTTCGCAGTATTTACAACCATAATTTATTGACTCGTTGTCAATATGATCGTTCGCCATTTCTTGAATCAGGGATGACACATGATTAACCTGTTGATTTATTTCTTCAAACATCCTGATCTCTTCCTCACATAGCTCGTCAAAACTTTGGTGAGTACACCCAAAGTCTGAATCCATATGATCATCCTCGAATTCATTTGATCGACTTTGAATCATATTTACTTCAAAGAATTCAGTTGATGGCTCACTTTTTTGCCCTTCAAGGTTGAAGATATTCAGATCAACTGTCATATTTCTAAATGTGAGTTTCATTAAACCGCTACGACAGTTGATCAAAGCATTCGAAGTTGCTAGGAAGGGTCTACCCAAAATCACAGGAATTTACCCTCTTGGGTTCTCTACAGATGCAGTTTCAAGGACGACAAAATCAACAGGAAAGATAAATTCACCAACCTTAATTAGCACATCTGCAATCTCTCCTAATGGAACTTTAACTGACCTGTCAGCTAGCTGGAGAGTGACTTTTGTGGGCTTCAACTCACCCACTCCTAACTGCTTGTAAACTGAGTAAGGAAGCAAATTTACACTTGGCCCTAAGTCTAATAGCGCCTTGTCAATAACAGTTGTTCCAATTGTACAGGAAATAGTTGGACATCCAGGGTCCTTATATTTCACTGGAACGCTATTCTGGATTATTCCACTGATATTTGCTGCTAGAAAGACATTCTTCGGTGTTTGATGTGCTCTCTTCTTAGTGCACAAGTCCTTCAAAAATTTAGCATAGGATGGGACTTGTTCAATAGCGTCAAGAAGAGGAACATTCACTTTCACTTGCTTGAAGATTTCTAGAATCTTCTCCATCTGCGCCGTGTGTTTCTTCGGTTTTAATCGGTTAGGAAATGGAGCTGGTGGATCATAAGGAGGCTCAGTGATTTGCTCAGTTTCTTTATCTTCAGACTGATCTGCGCCAGAAGATGATGGATTAGCCATGAGGAGATGGGAATTAGTTTGGTCAGGCATCACCACCTGATTGTCAACTTCCTTTCCAGATCGCAAGGTATGAATTGCATTGATTTGAGCATGACTGGACGAACTTGCTCTTGTATCTCTGGGATTAATCTCAGGTTGGCTGGGAAAGGTCCCTCTTTCCCTTTCACTCATTTGAGACGACATCTTACTCATTTGCAACGTGAGTTGTTGTATGGCTTGTTGATTAGACTGCAACATCTGTTGATTGGACTGCAACATTTGATTCGTCGATTGCATAAATGAGTTGAAGTTCTTCTCCATGGTGTTCAACTTCTGATCACTCCCAAATCCTGGTGGCGGCATTGATGGATTTGCATATGTTGGAGTGGATTGCGGTGCCACAAAGGCCGGTTGTTGTTGTTGATACTGGAATGTGTTTGGCCTCGTGTACTGTGAACCGCTTGGTTGAGAGATGCTTGTTGCCCCTCCTTGATTTCCTCCTCCTTGATTCCATGAAAGGTTAGGGTGATTCTTCCACCCTGGATTGTATGTTGGTGCATATGGATCATTCTTTTGTTGCTGATAAGTGGCGTTTAACTGTTGTCCCTGACTATTCATTAGTGGGTTTGGAAGGAATGGGCAATCTTCCATGACATGAGTTGGAGATTGACAGTTAAAGCAACTTGGTACAGAGGTCTGATTCACTTGATCGAACTGCTGAGGAGGAGTCCCCTTGCTTTCCAACACTTCAATCCTTCTCATCAGTGCGGCTATCTTTGCTTCAGCTGCAATGGAGTTTTCGATCGAATGTATGCCACTCCTCGATGTGGTGGTTAAATTTGTAGTTGGTGGCTTCTCATTAAACCCTTCCCACTGCATTGTTTTCTCTGCCATCTCTTCGAGGAATATCCATGCATCATCATCTGTCATCCTCATGAAGTCACCTGACTCATGGATTCAAGAAGAGTTTTCGAGTTGTAATCAATACCCTCGTAGATAATTTGACAGAGACGCCACTTTTCTATGGCATGATGGGGACATTGAGCTAGAAGGTCCTTAAACCTTTCTAAATATCTCCAAAATGGTTCTTTGTCCCGTTGTCTGAATTGATTGATCTCAGATCGAATCCTTGCAGTCTTGTGCATTGGAAATTTTTTTTTTAAAAAGACTACAACAAACTCTGCCCATGTAGTAATTGAGTTTGTTGTGAGGCTGTACAGCCACTTCTTTGCATTGTCCCTGAGTGAGAAAGGGATGAACCTTAGTTTGACTCCATCTTCACTCAGCTGCCTAATTCTCATCATTGCACACACCTTCTCAAATTCATTGATGAACATATATGCATCTTCAGATTCCAGTCCAGAGAATTTGGGGAGCATAGTGATATATTGTGGCTTCAACTCGTAATTGTTCTCAGTAGCTTCTGGCAATCTGATGCATGAAGGGTGTGATGATCGAGGAGGGTAACATCGGTCCATGAGGACCATTGATGGAACAGGGTCAGTCATCTTGATCTCGTTCGTATCTATACTGACAAGACGTCCTTTTGAGTCGCGTTCCCAAGCTGACATGTATCAGCGTAGGAATAGAGTTGGAATATGCGATGCTTGGATAGCACTGAATTTTTTTTAAATATTTTTTTTAAAATTTTTTTTCGGTAGACGTGCTAAGACTAAAGAGGACACCGATCCCCAGCAACGGCGCCAAAAACTTGATGGGGAGATTCTGTCTCCTCGTTTTAAAATTACCGCAAGCGCACGGTCGTTCGATGTAGCACTTGAGGGTCGGTCCACAGGGAAGGTGTTATTTGAATCCTAGCACGAATGAAGCAAATTGGTGGAGAAAAATGATAAGTTGATGTGAACTCAGTTAAAGAGAAGAGTTATGTACCTAGAGTTGAATCCCCTAAACTAGCCTCAAGTGGTCAAGCTCGGTCTACCTACTAGATCGTTACAAATCACCAAAATCCTACTTCTAACAGGCATATTAATTCTGAATACTAGATCTAAGCACAGGGTATTGTCCAATTACATGATCCATCAAAGATAGATAAATTGACAACTTCAATAACATATGAAAGAGAACATTACAACTCTAAGTATGGATCATTAACTCTAAACACATACCCTGTCAAATATCTAGTGGTTTTAGAAATTAACATCCTAAAAGTTGTAGGTCAATAAATGAGTGTACATCTCTAGATAGGAGAACTAACTTGATTCACAAGAATTTAGCCTAGGTTCATCTCCCTAGGTACATGATGATAACTTAGTTACATATGAACTAATTAACAATCAAATAAACTAATTAAATCAGTTAAAATTATCTAACTTTTAATTAAATAATTAATTGCAGTACTAATTAATTACACTAATGAACTAACTAAAAAGAAATAAATAAATATAAATAAAAAAAAAGCTTAAAACCTTACCTCAGCCGCGGCCTGCACCTGCAGGTGGAGGGGAAGAGCTTTCTTCTCCAAATTGAAGGCACCTGTCAAAGGCAGGCCATATGCTTCAATCAAAAACCACCAAAGAATTCTTGCTCCAATCAAAAGCTGCCAATGGGTGCTGCTCCAATCAAAAGCTTGCGGGTCCCTTTCCTCCAATCAAGTGGCGCCAAGGCAATGGCCTTTTCCTTCAAACGCAAGGCCTGGGCGCCCTTTTCCAATCAAAAGGGCCTGGCGCCCTTTTGCCTCTTCCCGGTCCTGTGCGCAGAGAGAGGGGCACAGCCTCTCTCTCTCTGTAGCCTTTTCCTTTTTCTTTTTTTTTCTAGGAGGAGCTGTTGTGATGCAGAAAAAAATGGAAATAGACTTTTGATGATGGAGGAGATGAATCAATCAAAATCAAACAAGAATAGAAATAACAATGTGGAGAGAAAAAGAAAAATTGAAACCCTAAAATTCTCAGATCTAAAAAAATGTACGTACAAATGAAAAGAAGAACCCCCCTCAAAACCCTAGCCTTGGCTATTTATAGGCTTAGGGTTTTGATTATTTTACATAAAAGTCCAAAACAGTTACAAAATTACAAGGAGAATTATTAAATTAATTTTGCATTTTTTACATCTCTGTCCATTTTGCGTTTAAGTCCCTGACTTTTGCAAAATTGCGTTTTTTTCAACTGGCCTTGAACTCTTTCGAGTTGATCGTAAATTTCTTTGATCTGTTGATCCCAGCAATGACAAGCCTCCTATCTTGCCTTCAACTCCTTTTAATGCGCTTTACGGTCTCGAAAGAATCTTTTGCGGTCCAGTTTTCTTCTAATAACTTTGTCTGCAAAATAGACTAAAAATACCCGAGTAGCATTATTTATAAACAAATGATAGATAAATATGGGTATGAAAATGTGATTAAATCATGCTGATCAGTAAACATAGAAAAGTTTTACCTGAATATAAGAGGAAGAAATTGACCCTCTAATACAGCTAACCACGTTTTATTTAAACTTAAACACATTTTGAAAACATGTTAAAAATCAGCCTCCAGAAAATTAGCCATTACTGTTAATCTAGCAGATTGGTCAACTTTGAGCACATTTTTCAGGCTGTAAAGGTCCGAATTCAAAATTAGGTATATAAGAATAATTTGTAGATATTTAAGTCTTCGTTGTAATGCAACTGAATTCAATGCCATATCATTTTGTATTAAAAGGTTATCAATAAAATACTGACTGGTGTTAAAACAGAAACTGTAAGCTATTTTCAGAACAAGAACAGAGTTCAACCAAATATTTGACATCTTTAAAATTTGAATCTGAAAATGATTATTGAATAAGAAATTTAGATCTGAAAGTTATCTTTGAAATGCAAGTTAAATCATGTTATTTGAATATAGGAATAAAACGTTATGATAACAACTATAAAAGGGGGTCAAGCAGATCAGCAGAACTAAAACTGGTTCAAATCCAAAACCCGATATATGTACTTGAAATCTAAAACCGATTAAATCAAAAACCAAACGTATTGAATTTATGTGTGTGTATTTGAGCATCAAACGTATATACTATTGTTTAACAAACTAAAAATATAAAAACTAAGAAATGAAGTCTCTGAGCCATGCTACACCAAGCTAGAGCCTTCTCTTCTATGAAACCGTCCTCTTTCGCCATTTGCCTTTTAGCATCAAAATTCCTTGCAATAGCTTAGAAGGACCATCATGAATGGTACTAACCTGAAACTCATTCTAAACAACTTATTAGTACCAAATAGCTTCTATGTGTTTTGTTATCATCAAAACTTAAACAAATGGAGAGTATAACCTTTTGGGCCAACAGTTTCTTGTGGGATACTCTATTTAGAATATAATTTGCAGTTAATAGAGCTTTCCCCCACAAGTTCTGCGGAGCTCCAGAACTTATGAGCATGGAATTGACCATCTCCTTTAAAGTTCTGTTCTTCCGTTTAGCAATTCCATTTTGCTGAGGAGTATATGATGTTGTAGTTTGATAGATTATATCAAATTTAGCACATAACTCACTAAAATCATTTGATTCATATTCTCTTCCTCTATCAGATTTTAGAATCTTGATATTCTTGTTGAGTTGATTCTCAACTTCGGCTTTATATGTTATAAACATATTCATTGTCTCATCCTTACTGTTTAAAAGATACACATAACAGTATCTTGTGGGATACTCTTTAATTCTGTACCATCAAATTTTTCTGGCTTCTCCAGCTTCGGGTTAGGAAGTAGAGTAGGCATCAAAGCTTGTATATGCATGTTTGGTGCCTTACTTGAGCTGTCTTGATTAGTCTCAGACATTTTCTACAAGTTCAAGCAGAACAGAAGTAAGAAACTTCAGATAATTGTCTTCAGACCACTTCGGAATGCAGAAGAAGGATTTCCTTTTCTGTATGTTGAAGTATTTTTGGTGTGTTTTGTTTGAGAGAAATGGAGCGCTATTTATAGCGCTTTGGGAGGGTAAAATGGTCCGAACCCAACCGAACGGTTGCAACGGTTCGTTTCAGACAGCAACCGTCCAACTGTTCGCGGCGGTTTGCGCTGATTCGGGTTTGGATCCGGATGACGGAGCGGGTACGAACCGTGGTAACCTAGACCCGTGAAACCCGGTTCTAAAAGAACCGGACCGGGTAGGGAACCTGAACCCGCTCCCGCTCCGGATCCGGATCCGGCCGGCCGCTGCTAGCGGTAGAGCGCGTGGGCATGGTTTCCCCCTAATCGCGCGAGAAAACTCCAAGTACCCAAAGGGCACACCCTTTGTTCCCATTTTTCTCTATTTAAATACTTCAAACTTCCATCCCATGGTCAATGTGGGACTAAATGCTTTTAGCTACCTTTAGTCTCCTTTTGGCTTTGAATTAGGCAAACTTTAGACTTGAATATCTCATTCATTCGAAGTCGGAAATGAACATGTGAATATACCACGTTCATCCCCAATGGAAGGAGAACAACTCCAACCATTATCCAATTGATACAATCAACGGATCTCGCCGTAATTCAACTCAAAGATTTACATATATTCTTCATATTTCCCAACAGATATGGGTGTGCTTCCAGCCCTCGCAAACATTCTCTTCACAACTAGCAAGATGATCTAAAGCTCCTTTCAGCATCAACTATAGCAAATATTGTTTCAAACTCCAGGCACTGGGAATTATCATCTGCAGATAAGGAGGGACACCAGATGCAGTCAGAATTTATTATCCATAGGCTTTTGGAGCTTCTTTCTCATTCATCCTGCACATGTCAGGTAGCGATTCTTCACATTCTTTTGGGAGTTGCATCTTCCCCGCAAGCATCAGGTATGCTTCCTTGTGACTCATAACCCATTAACTTTTGCTGGCGTGGGGTGGGGGATTGACATACCTGAGAATCTCCTCCACCAGTGCTAATCCTTTTGCTGCTGCAGCAGCACCCTCTATTATTTGCAGCAGCGGCTGTCTCTGTCCCAGTGTCTCTTTCTCATCACAGTGGTTTTAAGCTTTAAAGCAACATGCATCGAGTTAAAATCAACCCAACTCATTAACTTATCAGAAAGTTGGTGTGTTTTGTTGTAAATATGACCCATGAGCTAACCCATTAACTTATACAAAATGTTTCAATTTTGTGCTACAAATATGACCTAAAATCCAACCCGATAACTTGTTATGGATCTATAGTGCATTTTTACATTTAATCCCTTAAATAATACATGTTTTTCTCAAGACTCATTTCATGTTGCATCCTGTGAAGTTAACTATCGCATCTCCTGTTTGAATTATTTTTATATAAGGGAAAATTATCTTTAACCCCTAAACAAAGATCCCCTTTCTTAAAACCCATTGGTGCTTCCTCACTTTCCAAAAACTCCTTTGACCAAGTTTCCCATGTGCTTAGAATTTTGTCCCCACAAAAAGGCAATACAAGATACGATGTATTTTTGTAATCCCTATATTGCCCCTTTAAAATTGGATCAGAATATGCTCATGTAAGCAAGAACATGTGAGGCGAATTAAATGCGCCACATGCAGAAAAACGTGTAGGCTTGAAAATTATTCATTTGTAGCATCAAACTTGCACACTTGCAGTTGTCTTGTAGGATTTTCTTTCAATAAAATCTTGAAGTGTGAGATTTGTCATATTTGAAGTTGCAATAGCATTTAATGCTAGTATTTTTGGTTTAAAATCTTTAAAATGTTTATTTTACGAGAAAGTGTCTACTTTTTTCTTCTAAAATATTTAATTAGCAAAAGAAAAGTAAGAGATTTTCTATCTAGTTTTTTCTTATAAACTCATTAGGCTATTATTTTTTCTCTTAGCCTTTTTTTTATAAATTTAATTTTTTGAATTCTTTTATCGCATCCCAATAAGTGTTTTCACTAATATGAGAATAATAAATTTACTGAAATATAAGGTAGAAAATCTTATGAAAGGTAGACATGTTGAACTAAAAAGTAAACAATCTTTATCAAAACGAAAAATGTACTAAATTATCAGGTAGAAATTCATCATAAAAAATAAATATACTAAGTTAAGATGTAGATGCTTTCATGTAAAAGGCAAAAATGCTGAAAAAATGTGGACAGTATTATTCATAAAGTAGACTTATTTGCTAAAAAGATGACAATTTTATACAAAAGATACATATATTGGACTAAAAAGGTAGATAGTTTTATACGAAAAGTAGACACACTAGATTTAAAAGTGAACAATTTTATACTAAAAGTAGATATATTGAACTAAAAGGTAGATAGTTTTATGAAATGCATATATACTAAATTAAAAAGTGGACATTTTTATATGAAAGGTAGACATATTAGACTAAAATGTAGACAATTTAATAAGAAAGGTTGAAATAGTGAACTTAAACATGGACAGTGTTATAGCAAAGGTAGATATATTGTGTTGTGCGCTGAAAAACAACCACGTAGAGGAAACCCTAAATCTCAGATGCAAAATAACAGTACCACCAACAGCAAATAACACACAAGTAAAGAGAAGAAAACAAAACCAGATTTAACGAGGTTAGGCCAATTTCGCCTACGTCCTCGGGGTAAGGAAGAGAGAGTTTTTCTATTGATTAGAGAATCAATACAATATTTTCAGCATTACAATAAAGAGAGCTCTGCCTCTTATATATATACCCCTAAAGAAAACCCTAGGAATCAATTTCCAATTTGAACTGATTTCCAAATCAGCAGTTTCGCGAAACAGACCATCTCGACTGTCGGTCGACCGGTCGGTCGACCGACCCCAACCAACGGTCGACCGCGCCGGTCGACCGTGCCTAACCGAGAGTTAGGCACTTTCAGTCGGTCGACCGGGCGGTCGACCGCTCTCCTTCTGCGGTCGACTGGGCTGGTCGACCGCTACGCCCCGTGCACGTTTGTGCACGACGGTCGACCGGACCGGTCGACCGTTCTGCTGCTTATGTCGACGGTCGACCAGACCGATCGACCGTTCTCCTACTGTAGATGCTGATTCCCTCTACTGCTGTGCTGATTTCTTTGGCCGTCGACTTCCTCGACTTCCTCTCTCTTCCTACAATTCTCCACCTCGGTGAAGATTTCTCCAAATCTGAGCCGAATTAACATACTAACCATCGACTCGAAAGTGGCTACACCAGTGTGGTTGCCTACGTACCCTGCCCAAGGGATCAAGTCATCCGTAGTTCATCCAAAGGAGCTTCAACAAGCTCATGCTATTTGAAGGACATGGAGCAAAGTTTTACAATGTGCAAACTTTACTCCTGACACCACCTTGGTAAGCATGTCGGCGGGATTTTCCGATGTGTGAATCTTCAGCAGCTCAATATCACCCTCATCTAGAATCTCCCGAACAAAATGGAACCTGACGTCAGTGTGCTTCGTCCGTGCATGATATACCTGGTTCTTGGCTAAATAAATAGCACTCATACTGTCACAGTTAATCTTCAGAAGATCCTGATCCACCCCCAAGTCATCAAGCAAGCCTTGAAGCCAAATTGCCTCCTTCATAGCCTCCCTCATGGCCATATACTCGGCCTCTGTAGTAGACAACGCGATGATAGACTGTAGAATAGAGCGCCAACTCACCGGTGCTTGAGAGAATGTAAAGACATACCCTGTTGTAGACCGGCGCTTGTCAAGGTCACCAGCATAGTCGGAATCAACATATCCGATACAATCCTGCTTCCCTGTGGAGTCCTTCTCAAATACCAGACCAACATCAATGGTACCTTTAATGTACCGCAGAATCCACTTCACTGCCTCCCAATGACCCTGTCCCGGATTGTGCATATACCTACTGACCATAGAGACAGCTTGTGACAGATCTGGTCTCATACACACCATAGTATACATAAGACTACCGACTGCGCTAGCATATGGGACGTGAGTCATGTACTCACGTTCTTCAACATTCTTTGGAGACATCATAGTAGATAACTTGAAATGAGGAGCCAGTAGTGTACTTACAGACTTCGCATCCTTGCCGATGTTGAACCTCTGAAGTACCTTTTGCAAATACCCCTTCTGTGTCAAGCTCACCCTGCCAACCCTTCGGTCTCGTGTGATTTCCATGCCTAGCACCTTCCTTACTTCACCAAGATCCTTCATCTCAAACTCAGAAGATAGATCTCTCTTCAGTGCATCAATCGCAGATCTAGACCTTGAAGCAATAAGCATATCATCTACATACAATAGTAAATAGATATACTCCCCTGTCGGTAGCTTGTTATAGTACACACAGGGGTCATAGTGGCTACGTGTGTACCTCTTTCCTCTGATGAAGCTGTCGAACCGCTTGTACCACTGTCTTGGAGACTGCTTTAGTCCATACAGCGACTTCTTCAGCTTACATACCATCTCTTTTTTACCTGCAGTCTTAAACCCTGTTGCTGAGACATGTAGATCTCTTCATCCAGATCGCCATGGAGAAAGGCGGTCTTTACATCGAGTTGATCAAGGTCCAACTCGTACTGTGCCACCAAAACCAATAAGATACGAATTGACGAATGCTTTACAACTGGAGAAAATACCTCATTGTAGTCAATTCCTTCCCTTTGAGCATAGCCTTTTGCTACCAATCTGGCCTTGTAGCGCACCATATCTTCTTGACGAGATCCTTGCTTCTTTGCATACACCCACTTACAACCTATCGCCTTCTTCCCTTTGGGCAACCTAGTGAGTTCCCAAGTGTCGTTCTTGTAGAGAGACTTCATCTCTTCTTCCATGGCTTCTTTTCACATCTTCGACTCTGAACTGATATCAGCTTCTCTGAAGGTGGATGGGATAGCCTCCTCAGCGACCGAAAGTGCATACGCCACGACCATATCTGTAGTGAGCCAACCTAGTTTCCTTGTGTTTCTCTTTGGTCTTCCAACTGCAGTAGAGTCAGAAACATCACCCATGACCTGTTCTTGACCCTCTTCATCATCAGCATCTACCTCATCTGCTTGATCATTACCTTGTGTCACCCTAGGTATGTCCTAACCGATACTGAACTCTCTAGAGATAGTGGATTAGCATCATTCTCCAACTGCTGCGATACATCTTTGGTCTTGCTAGTCTCCACCTGCTGAGAGACCTTAGGCTTCATCATAGAAGCCTCATCAAATGTGACATCCCTGCTGAGAAGAAATTTCCTGTCCGTTGGATCCCATATCTTGAACCCTTTGATTCTTCTTGAAACCGACGAACACGCCCTTCTTTGCTCTTGGGTCTAACTTATCATCCTTGACATGATAATAGGCTGGACAACCAAACACCCTTAGTAAATCATAATCAGCAGCTGTTTTTTCTGACCAAACCTCGAGAGGAGTTTTCCCCCTATCGCAGACGAAGGCAACCTGTTCACAAGGTAGCATGCATATGCCAAAGCCTCAGCCCAGAAGTTCTTCGATAAACTGGCATTGGACAACATACACCGGACCTTCTCTAGCAAAGTCCTGTTCATCCTTTCTGCTACCCCATTCTGTTGCGGTGTCTCTCTCACTATGAAGTGTCTCTCTATGCCCTCATCAAGACATAGCTGTAGGAAAGGATCAGACTTGTATTCTCCTCCATTATCTGAATGGAGGACCATGATTTTCCTTCCCGTGCTTCTCTCCAAGTTCTTCTTCCACTTCACAAACAATTCTAGGACTTCCCCTTTGTGTCTCATGGTATATACCCAACAATGCCTAGAATAATCATCAATAAATGACACAAAGTAATGGTTACCTCTAATTGATGCAGTCTTGGTAGGTCTCCAAACGTCAGTGTGAACATAGTCCAGAATCCCCTCGGTGCAATGTGTTGCTGTGCCGAACTTCACCTTGGTCTTCTTCCCGATGATACAGTGTTTACAGAATTCCATCTTGCAGGTTCTGGCACCCTTCAATATGCCTTGTCTTGCAAGAGTATGCAACGACTTTTCTCCTGCATGTCCCAGCCTCATATGCCACAGCCTGGTTGAGTCTTCATCTGAACTAGTAGAACCCGTCACTTGTCCTGTAACAGTACTACCATTCAAATAGTAAAGATTGTTCCTGCGAACGGCCTTCAATACCACCATCGAGCCTTTGGTCATCTTAAGGACTCCTTCCTTTATTGACACCGCAAGACCCAATGTCTCCAAAGCTCCAACCGAGATTAGGTTTCTCTTCAGTTGAGGTACATACCTCACTTTCTTCAGTTCTCTTACCATCCCATCAAACATCTTGATCTGGATCGTCCCTACACCCTCCATGATACATGGATGATCATCGCCCATAACGACTGAATACCCCTCCAGCTTCTCAAAGTTAGAAAACCATTCCCTATTAGGGCACACATGGTATGTAGCGCCAGTATCTAGAATCCACTCATTTACTCCTGAGTAGCCAACGATGGGAGCAGTGACAGAGAATGAGAAAATCGACGAGTCCGAGTCTGATCCACCTGCCTGTGAAGTACTGCTCTGAGTACTGGCCACCTTTGCTAGATTTGCCTCAGTCTTAGACTCCTTCTTCTTCCCTTTGACCTTTGGACAGTCCACTTTCCAGTGCCCTAATTCTCTGCAGAAGGCACACTGGTTCTTCTTCAGATCTTGAAAACCTGGCCTGGACTTCGATCTCCCTCTATCATCTTTGCCCTTCCTATATGAACCCCTGCCTCTTACTGCTAGCACCTCTGCTGATGAGCTTGCATGAGAAGGTTGTCTTTCCTTTCTCCTTGTCTCATAATTTGCCAAAGCAGACGATACTTCATGATAGTCAAGAGTCTGTCTACCATTTATGAAGGTTAAGGTAAACGTCTCATACTCTTCCGCAGGGAGAGAGTTCAAGAGGATTACCGCTTTGTCTTCTTCATCTATCTTGACATCCACATTGACCAAATCTGTAAGAAGCTTCGTGTAGCGATTTATATGTTCATTCATGGAGCATCCCTTCTTCATCTGAAACCCGTACAGCTTGCTCTTCAGCTGCAGTCTCGACTCAATACTCTTGGTCAGATATTTTCTTTCAAGGATCTCCCACAACTGCTTCGCAGATGTCTCGTGTAACACAAGATATTTGATGTCTTGTATTAGACACGATCTTATCAAACCACACGCAGATCGGTTCATCTTCTCCCACTCTTCTTCAGTGGTTGTGCTTCGCTTCTTCTCCAGAAGTAGAGTATCCTCGAGGTTAGATGCATTCAGGGCATCCATCACCTCGCACCTCCACATGCCAAAATTGTTAGTGCCGTTAAACTTCACCACGTCAATCCTCGGATGAGGATTCATGGTCCTTACTGATGTACTTTCTTCTGCCATCTCTCTAACTGGATCTTCTATGTAATGCGAAAATACCAAACGGAGATAGATAAACAACTTGATAAAGATCAGATCTTTACCTTCTCACGAAACCCTAGATGAGTTTCTGACCAAATCTTCTCCTCCAATGATTCCTTGAGCACTCCTCGCGCTGTTCTGAGATCGACACACGATCCCACGAACAAAACCAACACTGATCTGAGATCGACACACGATCTCCACCAAATCAGCAACCGATGCCCTCCGAATCGCCAGACGATCCCACGACGAACCTGGGATGCTCTGATACTACTTGTTGTGCGCCGAACAACAACCACTAGAGGAAACCCTAGATCCCAGATGCAAAATATCAGTACCACCAACAACAAATAACACACAAGCAAAGAGAAGAACACAAAACCAGATTTAACGAGGTTAGGCCAATTTTGCCTACGTCCTCGGGGCAAGGAAGAGAAAGTTTTTCTATTGATTAGAGAATCAATACAATGTTTTCAGCATTACAATAAAGAGAGCTCTGCCTCTCATATATATACCCCCAAAGAAAACCCTAGGAATCAGTTTCCAATTTGAACTGATTTTCAAATCAGCAGTTTCCCAAAACAGCCCATCTCGACTGTCGGTCGACCGGTCGGTCGACCGACCCCAACCAACGGTCGACCGCGCCGGTCGACCGTGCCTAACCGAGAGTTAGGCACTTTCAGTCGGTCGACCGGGCGGTCGACCGCTCTCCTTCTGCGGTCGACCGGGCCGGTCGACCGCTACGCCCCGTGCACGTTTGTGCACGACGGTCGACCGGACCGGTCGACCGTTCTGCTGCTTCTGCCGACGGTCGACCGGACCGGTCGACCGTTCTCCTGCTGTAGATGCTGATTCCCTCTGCTGCTGTGCTAATTTCTTTGGCCGTCGACTTCCTCGACTTTCTCTCTCTTCCTACATATTGAACTAAAAGGTGAACAATTTTATCTGAAATGTAGATATTATGAACTAAAAAATGGACAATTTTATACAGAAGATAGGCATATTAGACTAAAAAGATGGATAGTTGACATATTAAAATTAAAAATGGACAATTTTATAGCAAAAATAAATATATTGAAATAAAAGGTGGATAGTTTTATGAAAAGTAGACATCTGATTTAATAAGTGAACAATTTTATATCAAAAAAAGACATATTGAACTAAAAAGTAGACTATTTCACAAGAAAGGTAAATAGAGTAACTTAAAAACAAGATATACTAAACTAAAAGGTAAACAATTTAAAATAAATACAGATAATTTACATGTAAATATAGTTATTTGAGACATAAATATAGATAATCTAAATTAAAGATGGATAATTTATATATAAATGTAGACAGTTTAAATGTGGGTACTTTAAAAATAAAACTAGGTAGTTTACATATTATCATAAATATGTAAAAATAAAATTGAATAATGTAAAATTAAGATGAAAAAATTGTTAACAGAAAAAAGTAGATAACTTATCATTAATAGTGGATAACTTACATAAAAAGTAGACAATTTGCGCAAACGCAAGACTCTTCATCTTTCTCCATTTTTCAAGAGAACACATTTCATGAAAACTTTTAACACTTCAAATATAACAAAAAAGTGTTTTTTTCATAGAGAAAACTTCAATCTTTTATCAACCCATGCTCAATAAAGACATTGAGATTTACTTTATTGAAAGAGACACCCCTCATCAACCAATAGTTGTGCGATTAATCTGCAATGAAATGAAGGGAAGGGAAGAGAGTTGGAGGAGATAGAGAGAAGAGAGAGAAAGAGAAAAAGAAGAGTTTTTCTCTAAATCTTTGCACTTTTTTTGAGTTGAGAGACGTAGAAAAAAAGATAGAAAGTGGTCTTTTGGGTTTATATTCTCAGATATGAGAGATGGAGAAAAATGAGGTTTTTTTAGACTTTAGGTTTTTTTTCTATGAGAGATGGGGAAAGAAGAAAGAAAACATGAGTTTTTTAGGTTTAGCTTCTTAGATCTAAAAGATTAAGCAATTTTGAATAAATGAAAGAATTAGGTTCTGATGGGTTTATTTACATTTTTTGCGTTTAGAAGAACATAGATTTTTAGATCTAAGATATAGATAAAATGAAAGAGGAGATATGAAGAAGAAGAAGAGAGTTGAAGAAGGATGGGTTCTTTTTTTTTGGAGAGACATGAAGAAGAAGAAGAGGGGAAGTGGGGGTTTTGAAGTTTAGGCTTAAAAAAGAAGATGAGTGCGGGAGGGCATAATAGGAAATTTGTCCCACCCAAATTTTCCAACTCACTCAAATACATGAGTGAGAGGTGGGACACCAAAACATGTGTATGAAAGGGTTTTTGAAAAGTGAAAAGCACCGGGGTGTTTTTAAAACGGGGATCTTTTTCACGGGGGCTAAAGACTTTTTACATAAAGTCCCCTCATAAACATAACCGGGCAGAACTTTATTAATCAAAAACTGGCACTGAGATCAAGTCAAAGATCATCAAAATAATTGATGGTGGGTGAGACTAACATTTTCAAAAGGGACCAAAACTGAAACTGTGTTCGCAAATCTTGATCCATATATGTCGAAAGCTGATCATGCCATGTTATATATAGTTATCGATCAATATGTCACACCAAATACTTTTCACTGGCTATCAACTGTGCTAATATATTTTACCAATGAGCAGATTGTTTGGTTTTTTGCAACTTATAAGCATTGCCACAATGGCCAAAACTAGCCAATGGTCATCAGATGACCCATTAATGTCTTAAAATAGTTTGTAACTTATAAGCATTGTCACTGTGGATCTATCACAAACATGATTTACAAAGGAATAAACTACTAGTTTATTGGTTGTAACTTTTATGCATTAACATAATACTTTAAAGTTAAGTAGTGACTGACACCACTGTCTTAAAATAGGTTGTCTGAATGATGAATTACACTATAGAATATATCCAGTTGATTGCAGCAATTCAGTAAGTCCTGAGACTCACACGGTCGACCGGTCGCTGCTCCACAAATAAGGGTAAGTGCAATTTTTTAAAATAAAACAGATTTTCATAAAATAAAATTTTAAAAATAATTTTATGAAATCCTATAGATTGTAATAAATATCTAGAGACAATCTATGATCCAAGAATTTAAAAAAATATTTTTACAAATAGTTTCTCAAAAATACTAAAAAAAAATCTCACAAAAATGATACATAGATTTAATTCATAAATTAAACCAATTAAATAAAAATGAACTTGTATTCTCTTGACAGGCTCTGAACTTCTCCTCATCATTCCTTTAAGTTATGAGTTGTGGTGCTCTTTGCTTTTCTTATTTGAGTTACTTAATAAATAATTAAATTTTAAAAATCATTTTGATTAAAAACTAAAAGTGATGATCTCAAGATATAAACATGGTATTCAACAGGATGAAAGTATCCTCTGAAATCAAAGAAATAGAAATGCAAAAGTACATATATAGAACATGTTGTCAATCAGTTGTTCCTACACATGAAGATAATCTAATAAAGCATGAATGTACTAACAATAGGAATTAAACTATTAACATGAGCATGTGGTCAAATGAAATCATGTATCGTGTCTAAAAATAGCTAACATGATTATTGACAGTTACAGAAGACAAACTCCCAAACAGTTTCTTCAATTGATCAGAACAATATTTGACTTATCGATGTAGGCTGTCTAAAGATCACTAAAAGACAAGGCACCAAAAAGCAGAGTCCCAAGCTTCAGACGCAGGGCTAATCATCGCCATCAAAGCAGCACCAAGGCGCGTGGGTCGAAACCCGCGTCTCAGCCAGCACTGCGGCACCAAGGCGCGTGGGTCGAAGCCCGCGTCTCAGCCAGCACTGCGGCACCAAGGCGCGTGGGTCGAAACCCGCGTCTCAGCCAGCACTGCGGCACCAAGGCGCGTGGGTCGAAACCCGCGTCTCAGCCAGCACTGCGGCACTAAGGCGCGTGGGTCGAAACCGCGTCTCAGCCAGCACTGCAGCACCAAGGCGCGTGGGTCGAAACCCGCGTCTCAGCCAGCACTGCAGCACCAAGGCGCGTGGATCAAAACCCGCGTCTCAGCCAGCACTGCAGCACCAAGGCGCGTGGATCGACACCCGCGTCTCAGTTGTAACTGCCCTGGTTATGGGGTCAATCACGGCCCACATAACGGGGAAAGTTAACCCCCATTATGGAGTATTTTTAGGGGACACGTTCACCCCTGAAACCTCTATAAATAGCCCCGTTGCTATAGAGAAAGGGTCGGATTTTTTTGAGAGATCAGAGAAACTTGACTTGAGAGCTTCTACAGAGAGAGAGTCCAACTCTTCAACTAACTTACTGCGTACAAGTTAATCTTTGCCTACAATCTCCTTGAGATTTTGATCGACAGAGCTGTGTTACTCCGTCCGCCAACCGAAGAGAAGATCCCCAGAAGTTCCTGACGTTCACCCGGTCAACGGAAAACAAGATTCACTTTCCATCGCCACTTGAAGAACCCAGCATTAAACAAAGGGGAGATTCAAGACTCAACATCTTCCCTCCCTTGTAGTCGGAGCATTAGTCCGTTATAATCTTTCAATTGATTCAAGGAAACTTTACACCGAATTTTTCTCCGTACCAAACAAGTGATGGCGACTCCGCTGGGGACTACTTTCGTTACTGACGAACAAGTTGTGGCGCAAGTTAACATCCTCTACAAGGGAAAATGGTCGAATCACTCGTCGTAGAATTCGACCAGGCAAAGTATGAAGAGTTCCTCTCTTCCGGCTCCAAGAGCCCAAAGGCCCGCGCCTACCGCAGGGTCTCTACGGGGACTTGCCCCGAAATCCGCTCTGAGCCTCTCTCAGAGGCAGCTGCTGTGAGAGATGTTGTGGCCAATCACGCCATGCGTGACACCCGCGCCAACGTCTCTCAGGAGACCCGCGTGGTCAAGTTCTCGGTGTCCAGCCAATCCATCCTCTTCCTCAGCACCAGGCCTCGTTGGTTTCTCTCAACCCCCACGACGTAACCGGAACGCTGAGCGCCGACAGAGGAGGCGTGCGCGTCAACTGCAAGTTGGAACAACTGATCGTCCAACTGAGGCAGGACGCAAGGTTCAAACCGGCGTCTCTGCCGCACCACATCCGGCACGCGAAAATCGCGTTTGGCAGCCCAAACGTGAGGTTCACCAAGTTGGCTCCTCTGAAGCCCCACTCCCCAGGCGCCAAGGCGAAACTCGCACGCCTTGTCGAGTACAATAGGCACACGCCTCTAGGCGTGGGGCCCAGCAGCCCTGCATCTCTCAAGCGTCTCTGCCCCGACGCAATAATCAGCAACGCGATAGCCGCGTCTCTTCTCAGCAGAGACGCCAGACGCACGTCCTGAAGCCACGACGCGAGAACCGCGTCTCTGAACCCCGCGTCCTAGCAGTACAGAGCAAGGATGCCTCCTGCCCTCGGCATTACGAGGCTAATCTCTTTGATCCTCCTCCCACTGATCTGAGGGATTATTTAACGAAGAAAAGAAGTGCTAATCGAATCACTTCGTCATGTTGCTGCGAACGGCTCATCACGATGCTCTCTGAGTGCCGTTGCAGTTCAGGTGCAAACCAGCAGTCTCTAGTTAGACAGCTGACCCTGATTCCCCGATCAGCTAAAAGAAGTCGTTCCCATAGGAGAAGGGTCTTCTCTGATACTGAATATCCCGAGCTCACTGCAAACATGGCGAGCAGGAGCAGGGGAAAATAACCTGCAGTCAGCTCAGATGAGTCTGACACTGAACCGGAAGGAGTGTACCGACACACTCGCACTCGGACCGGGGTGATTCCCCCGATTAACTACAATGCCCTAGCCCGGGGCATTGAGGTGAATGACTCGCATTCTGCTATTGCAGAGTCGCAGGCTTCAAACTCTTCCATGGAGAAAGAGGCCTTTATATACATGACCAGCACTCCTGAGGAGACTGCCAGGCGCTTGGAGCAGCAAGCCCAGGTCCAGAAGGAACAATTTGAGATGATTCGTGCTCAGCAAGAATCTATCGACTCCCTTAAGCAGATGCTCGCACAGTTACTTGAGGACAATAGGAAGTCAACCAACAAAGCCTCCTCTAAGAAGTCTAAAGGCAAGCGAAAAGAAGGGGAAAGCTCATCTTCTGTACACGTAGAGGAGGAAGAGCAACTTACTTCTGGTTCGTCTAAATCCTCGTCGTAGGAAAAGGACGACCGAGACCAGGGAAAGGTTCATTCTAAAAGAATGAATCAGTTGGAGCAACGTCTTGAGGCCCTTACCAACCGGAAAGGCCTCCAAGAAGCAGGAGTGGTCCGGCCATATCCGGCCGAGTGGGACCTGGTTCCATACCCGCCCAAGTTCAAGGCTCCAACCCTCCAAGCATTTGATGGGAAAGGTTCACCGAACCAACATATCTACTACTTTAAGTCTCAAACAGGGAATGTGGTAGATAACGATGCCATCCTGGCACGTTTGTTCATCGGCACCTTAAAAGGGCTCGCCTTTGAATGGTTCATGAAGCTCCCGGAAGGCTCCATTAAGAATTGGGGCGATTTGGAGAAGCTCTTCCTAACGCGCTTCTTTGAAGATGACTCGGAGGTCAACATGCCTACCCTTTTAGCCACCAAGCAGCGAAAGGGAGAGTCCGTTAAGTCTTTCGTAGAAAGATTTCAGAACGTAGCACTCTGATGTCCAAGCGGTATGACCCAGGTCACCCTGGTGGAAACATGCCGCCATAATCTACAAACCTCACTCCTCGCCCAGATAGGAGTTGCCGAAAGCCGCACATGGAAGCAATTGATTCAACAAGGTGAACAGGCTGAAGAAATTGTTGCCCGAGTTAGGGCAGAGGAAAACAAACCCCGACCTGAGAGGTCAACCAGGCGTGCGCCAGACACATCCCTCCAAGCCAAACGGAAGGATAACTTGGCAACAGGGACCAAATCTCCCGTCAAACCTCAACCGGTCAAGGGAAGTGGCTCTTCAAGCCAACCACGTGCCAACAAGCAGTATTCCTTCAAGGATGAACATGTCGACTCGCTCTTCAAATTACTCAACAAGAGCAACCGACTGAAGCTTCCTGAAGCTAGGCGCCCTGAAGAAGTCGGTAAAACCGATAATCCCAATTACTGCTTGTACCACAGGATGCTGGGACACCCCACAAAGAGCTGTTACGTCTTCAAGGACATCCTTCAGGCTCTGATTGACGCGGAGGTATTAAAACTCCGTCCAGAGCAGAAGAAGGTGGCGGCCAATATGACGTCATTTCTTCAGTTTGGAAGGCAACCTCCAACACCCTCTGGAGTAGTCCTTGTCCCAAAAGGGGAGTTAAGAATGGTTAACGCAGACCCTCACCACCAGTAAGAGAAGGGTCTTGTACCTGTTCCTACACCCCGGGGAGAAGTCATGTGGGTTCATCCCGACCTTATGGATGGCCAGCAATGGACCACTGTAACATGCAGAAAGTCCAAAGGAAAAGCAAAGGCTACATCCTGTAATGTGGTATGTGCCTCTTCTCGGGAAGCGGAGACTGATGTTCCCTCACTGACCGATTCAGAAGAGGAGACGATAGTTCTGGCCACAGAACCCAGTCAATTGGTGGCGGAAACCCGTTCAGGGCAGTTATATTTGAAAAAGTATGACGAAATGGCGGTAACTCCTCCAAAACCCGCTGCAGAGTCAGCCAAGTCCTCCACAAAGCAGCCCGTGGAGAGACAAAAAGAGCTTTAATTTTTCAAAGTTCTCTCGAAAGACATCGCAGAAGGATCCACAGCACCTTATCGCTTTGATGTCTTGGCTCAACTGGCCAATATTCCGGCCCAAATTACCCTTTATGAGCTCCTCAGGCTATCGAAGTCAACCAGAGAAGCTCTACAAGAGGCCCTCGCTAATGCTGAGATTTTCATGACTCAGGTGCCAATCAGACCAAAGGAGGAAGATGTAGAGGATTGCCTCCATACCTCCCAAAATGTTCCCTGCATCACCTTCACGGCAGATGATATGCAAGTCAAAGGGAAACATGATCGACCCCTTTACTTCGCAGGGTATATTGGATCATCTGAGGTGAACCGCATTCAGGTAGATCCCGGGTCCGCATTGAGCATTATGCCTCGCCGGGTCATGCAACATCTAGGGATTCCTACCCACCGTTTGAGCGCTACCCAGACGACCATTTATGGGTTCAATGCCAATAGGGGAAGGTCAAGCTCAAATGCCAGATTGGGGACCTAAGGTCGGAGGTGACATGCTACGTGATAGATGCTGACACCTCCTACAACTTGCTGTTAGGACGACTGTGGATTCATCGCAATTCTATCGTTCCCTCTACCCTCCACCAAGTCATGAAATACATCGACGGGAGTGAAAAGGTGCGAACATTGATTGCCGAAAGGCATCCGTTCAAGGGAGTTGAGAATTATTTCATAGATTCTCTCCTATATCAGGAATCTGTGGAAACAGATGAAATCCCGCAACCAGAGGAGCCCGACTCTGGTAATGAAGCCGACACCGAGCCAGAAAAAGAAGAGTGCATGTGGGAACTAGATCCACTTGTAACGGGCATTAATAAGCTCGATGTTGATAATACCACCGATGATGTAGGCGGATGGTATATTAATGAAGAATTAGATTTGGCGTATTTCTCTGTATTCGCTTCTGATTTAGTGCCGTCAGACACTAGTACCGAGGTGGATGATGATCTCTGGTCGGCAATGGATGCTTTGACATCATTGCATGTACCAGTGAAATCGTCGTTCGAAACATACCAAGATGCCGGTGATGCGCAAGAATCAATATTCATGGTTCCAGCGAGACGGAAAGGCCAAAGACCAATTCTTTTCGGACGAATTGAATCCGAACTGATGACCCGTGAAGAATCAGAAGGCGAGCAGGAATCCCCTCAGTTCGGTCATTATGAGCCAAAGGCACTCAGAATGATGAAAAGCATGGGGTATGATCTAACAAGCGGACCAGGGTTGAACTTCGGCAAAGGAAGGAGAACGCTACTCCGATCTTTTGTGCCGAAAGGGAAAACCCCTGATTATTATCATCGGACTCGCAGGGGGTTGGGCTATGTGTCAACTCCGATCCCATCAGCTTCTGAGTCTGAAGAGTCATTATGCCATGATTACTCATCGGGCACGTCATCGTGGGAGTCAGATGTTAGTGTCGGCAACATCTTTAGAGAACTTTCAGTGAATATGGTTTCAACAAGCCACCTGGAAGACGGAGATGAAGAAATGATCCAATCTGATACAGATCCTTGGATCAAACACTTAAACAATCTTTGGGATACCCGCTTCGAACAGCGCGAGCCACCAATAGAAGATAAGATTGTTCAGATCAATCTAGGAGATGAGGCTAATCCTAAGCCCATCTTTATAAGCGACGGCCTATCACCTTCGGAGAAAAAGGGTCTAATATCTCTTGTACAAGAATATATAGACGTCTTCGCCTGGAATTATGAAGACATGCCTGGACTTGATCCTCGAGTGGCTATGCACCGCCTCAACATTAATACGGATATAAAGCCCGTCAAACAACAACAGCGACGGTTCCGTCTAGAAACAATGGAGGCAATTCAATCAGAAGTCAGAAAGCTTATAGACTCTTACTTCATTAGGGAAGAACAACATCCTGATTGGGTAGCCAACATCGTCCCCGTTGCTAAAAAGAACGGAAAGATCCGAATCTGCATTGATTTTCGTGATCTAAACGAGGCCTGTCCCAAGGATGAATTCCCACTGCCAATCACAGATGTCATGATTGACAACACATGTGGATTCGAGCGAATGTCCTTCATGGATGGATTCTCAGGATATAATCAAATCAAAATGTATCCTGATGATGAAAGCATACCTCTTTCAGGACACCACTGGGGGTATGCTGCTACACTGTCATGCCCTTCGGACTGAAGAATGTAGGGGCAACATATCAAAGGGCCATGAATGCCATTTTTCACGAACACATGCGCAAAACAGTGGAATGCTATGTTGACGACATCGCGGTAAAAAGCCGCGCTAAAGGTGATCATATAACTGATCTAAAGGTTGTCTTCGATATCATGCAGGCCCATCAATTGAAGATGAACCCTACCAAGTCCTTCCTGGGGGTGGCCAGTGGAAAATTCCTAGGGTTTGTAGTGACCTCTACGGGGATTCATTTGGACCCGAAAAAGGTTCGCGCTATCCAGGAGATGCAACCTTCGAGAAACCTCAAGGAGCTCAGGGGATTGCAAGGACGATTGGCGTACATCCGAAGGTTTATCTCAAATCTCTCCGGAAGATGCCAACCCTTTTCCAAATTAATGAAGAAAGGTGTTTCGTTCATTTGGGACAGCGCTTGCCAGCAAGCATTTGAGGAAATTAAACAGTATCTCACACAACCACCAGTCCTTGCAGCTCCGGTGTCTGGAAAACCTTTCCTGATATACGTCCGAGCGATGGATCATTCTTTAGGAGCTCTACTAGCTCAGAATGATGATCAAGGACGAGAGCAAGCAATCTACTATTTGAGTAGAACAATGATCGGAGCCGAACATCGGTACAACCCGATCGAGAAGGAATGTTTGGCATTGGTGTTTGCTATTCAGAAAATGCGACACTATTTGGTAGGCCAAACTATAAACGTCATATCAAAAGTCAACCCCCTGAGGTTACTTATGACAAAGCCTTCATCGTTAAATGGCCGACTGGCAAAATGGGCCATATTGCTATCCCAATATGAAATGCACTTTTTACCACAAAAAGCTGTGAAGGGACAAGCGGTGACAGATTTCCTGGCTGAGCATCCAGACCCGAGGGCAGCCAAACTTTACGAGGATCTCCCAGATGAGGTCGCTGAAGTCTGCCTAACCCAGACATCGTTTGAAAGACAAGTATGGCAACTTTTCTTTGACGGTGCATCGAGAACAAGCCCAAAAGGACATATAGTGGCAGGAGTAGGAGTAGTACTCGTCTCCTCACAGAACTATGTAATTCCTCGAGCTGTCTCGTTAACCGAACCTTGCTCCAACAATGTAGCGGAGTACAATGTCCTTCTGATTGGGATGCAACTCGCCGATGAGATTGGCGTTAAAAATCTCGAGGCGTATGGTGACTCCAAACTCATCGTCAGCCAAGTTTGCGGGGAGTACGAAGTCAGACATGAAGACCTAGTACCCTATTACAACGCAACTGTCCGCATGGCCGAGAGGTTCACGAACTTTTACATCGACCATGTACCGCGCAAGCAAAATGCGCATGCAGATGCACTGGCATCTCTTGCTGCCTCTTTAGCCCTTCCAGCCGGAGCAGTGAAGAAGATATTTGTCCACAGCCACGACCTGTATTGTCCGAGAATTGCTCTTGAGGACTACCAGGAGCCAACGGGAGATTGTCAAGGCAAAGAAGTTCTCGAGTCGTCAGCCGGACCAGGGCCTAGAGACTGGCGATTTCCCTATATCGACTATGTCTTATATGGGATCCTGCCTGAGGACACCAAAGAAGCGGCTGCCATTCGAAAGAAAACCCCCAAATTCTACTATAATGCGATTACGCGAACATTGTACGTCGATCGCATGACGGGATCTTGCTCCGCTGCCTTTCGCTAAATGAGGCACAGGAAATATTGAAAGAAGCCCATGACGGTACCTGTGGAGCCCATCAACCTGGCCCAAAACTGGCATATCGACTCCAAAGGTTGGGATATTTTTGGCCCAAGATGATTGCTGATGCCATCACTTATGCTAAAAGATGTCACGCCTGCCAAGTGCATGGCGATTTCATCCATCAAGCACCAGGGTATCTTCACCCTACGACCTCTACCTGGCCATTTGAAATGTGGGGGATGGATGTAGTTGGCCCTATTAGCCCTCCATCATCAAAAGGACATCGGTTTATTTTGGCCATAACCGACTACTTCTCCAAATGGGCTGAGGCCGTTCCCTTGAAGGAGGTAAAGTCATCTAACGTGATTAGATTCGTGAAACATCACGTCATTTACCGTTTTGGGGTACCTCGGCGAATTGTCTATGACAATGGACCCCAGTTCATCAGTCAGGCATTTCAGAGGTTCTGCGCTAAGTTCAGAATCCAGAGTGTGTCCTCAACGGCATACTATCCTGCCGCTAATGGTCTCGCAGAAGCTTTCAACAAGACCATTGGCAAGCTTCTCAAGAAATTCGTCTCAAAAAGTCAGCGTGACTGGGACGATAAGCTGGGTGAATGCTTATGGGCTTATCGCACAACTGTTCGAACCCCAACTAAAGCTACACCATTTTCTTTAGTATATGGGTGTGAAGCTGTGCTTCCACTGGAAATCCAAATTCCGTCTCTACGCGTCGCCCTGATAGCGGAGATGACAACAGAGGAGAAGCATCGACAGCGACTCCAAGAATTGGAGGCCTTGGGTGATAAACGTCTGCAGGCCCAACAACAAATCGAGCTCTACCAAGCCCGGATTACCAGAGCCTTCAACAAGAAAGTTAAAGTGCAAACTTTCAAGAAAGGCGACCTTGTCTTAGCCGTCAAAAGACCTATGGTGATGACACATAAGACAAAAGAAAAATTCCAGCCCAAATGGGAAGGACCATTTGTAGTAGAGTCAGTCTACTCAAATGGATCATATTGCCTCATAACCTCAAATGGCGATACACTCATGATGCCGATCAATGGCAGATTCTTGAAGAAGTACTATCCTTAATAGTACTCCTCCACCGATTAAGTTAAAAGTACACCTCTGATCAAAACAAGAAGAGCTTCTTCATTAACATCCGACGCCTCCGACGGCTAAGGATAGAGGAAAATGTTGGCTTCTAAGCCCAACATAAGTCTTCGACAACTCACTATGCTGAGGGGAATAGCATGGCTAGCCCAACTCAAACGGTAGTTGGTAAAGGCACCTCAAATCCGTTGACAGCTGAGGGTTTGCTAAAAACCCTGGGTTCTAATATTCCCATCTTCATTAACATCCGACGCCTCCGACGGCTAAGGACAGAGGAAAATGTTGGCTTCTAAGCCCAACATAAGTCTTCGACAACTCATCATGCTGAGGGGAATAGCATGGCTAGCCCAACTCAAACTGTAGTTGGTAAAGGCACCTCAAATCCGTTGATAGCTGAGGATTTGCTAAAAATCCTAAGTGGATGTAATTCCACCCTCTCCTCCAAAATCCCTTACCAATTCTCATACACAGAATGGTAGGTCTACAAAATACAGTCATTACTAAGTTAACACTATACCTCTGGTAATGAAAATTTCAATACTCCCTATCGAGTACAAATTTTACTTGTCAACTCTACATGGAGTAGCGAACCTTCAAATTTGCCAAGTTAATACTATACCTCTGGCACTCCAAACTTCACTTGTCAATTCTCATCAATAGAATGGCAGGCCCTCAAATTGCTCATATCACAAGTCCACTACTGTCAAGTTAATACCACACCTCTGACAATATACTGTTAAGTTCACATTACACTTCTAACAGTAATCAAGTTGCTGCCAAGTTCAATGTTAAACCTCTGACAGTCATCTTTCCTCAGACTTCCAGATCGAAGCTGAAATGAACGATGCTAAGTTTAATACTACACCTCTAGCATCCAAGTCATTGCTAAGTTCAATAATACACTTAAGGCCATGACTTTCCCTCGGACTTCCTTGTTAAAGTCGAGATGACCAATGCCAAGTTCAAAATTACACCTCTAGCATTACCCTCACTGCCAAGTTAAACATCACACCTATGACAGTGACACTTTCAGTTTTCTCAAACGAAAGCTGAAATGCTTCTGAGTCAAGTTAATATCGCACCTCTGACTCGCATCCTTGTCAAGTTAACATCACACTTCTGATAAGACCACATTCAACCCGTTAAGTTAATATCACACCTCTAACGGTAAAGACTTTCCTAGATCCCCCGCAAATCTAGTCTCACTTGTTATTCTCGTCAATAGAATAACAAGCCCACTTAAAAATATTGTTAGGTTAACATTACACCATTAACAGTGTTTTCATTAACTCCCCAGCTGATCTTAATCAAGTTAATCCCAAACCTCTGATAAAAGTTCATCCTCCTGGGGGTACAAATTCAGCTTGTCATTCTCCGTTATAGATTGGCAGGTCCACAAAAGTTATCTTATCTCTGTTAAGTTAATATTACACCTCTGACAGCATTGTTGAGTTCCTGAAATAGGATCTCTCTCTACAAAATTTGACTCGTTAAGATTATCATCATAATTTTGACAGGTCAAAGGTTCTTTACTTCTATTCGTCTGACTTTCAATACAAAAGGGAGTTCAAGACAATAGAAGAAGACAAAAGAAATGTGTCGCTTTTATTTATATCCAACATATGAAAGTGATACAAAACGCTCTCTTATTCCATAAGATTGAGTGTTACAGATAAAGGAGTACAAAGAAGTCCCTCTCTCTCTCAAAGGTTGCACTCACTCCTTGAAGCTGCTCACAATTCCAAGTACAAGATGTTTGGAAAGGCGCCGAAGTAGAATTGAACGCTGCGGCGACGATCGGAAGCTGGTTGTACCACGATGCATGATGTAAACATCAAAAGAGTCCATTGTTAACCAGGAACAATGGTGTTTCTCGAGGTCGAAAGGCAGCAGAATCTTCTGATTTCACGTGACCATCCGAAGTGGGGATATGATCCTTCGTTGATGAACACCTCCACCACCAGAAAGTCATCCAATGAGCATGGAGTTCTCATCGATGTCACTTCTGGGGTAGGTGAAGGGAGAATCCAAGAACATACCCACCACTATATCCACCGCCATACTCACTCTGACCATGCCATGCCACGAAGCATGACCGGTGCATTGAATCCAAAGAGATCTTGGCGAGTGTCAGATCCTCGTCTCCCGAAGGCAGGAGCCATGACTTCTTCTCCAGTGGTCGACCATCGAACAAGTTCGCTGGACGATATATTCTCCTACGGGCCCAGCGAATATGAAAAAGGATGATTAAGCCTACCTGCAAGAAGCAAACAAAAAATAGAAGATCTGAAGCTTAGTATACTTCAACAGAAAAGCTAAGTGACAGACGCAGTTATTGCTGAAAGCTTCAGACGCAGGAATGACCCGCGCAATGAGCCAAACTTCTGCGGCGACAGAAACAGATGCGATCAAAGCTGTGATACACACAGAACTTGAACGCAGTCTAGTTTTGCACCCACGTCTAAAAATGAGACGCGAAGAGAGTCAGACGCGAAAATTGCCATCTCCCTGTTTGATTAACAGGGGTTGCTAAATTCAGGCCTGAAACCTTCGATCTGACTTGAGGTTTTTCTAAGTCTACAGCCTCAGACGCAAGCTCTGTATGGAAAGCTCACAGTCCAGGTGCGAAAGTCCATTATGCTCGTGTCCAGAGAATTCCGGGTCAGAGTTTTTCTCAACGGCCCAACTCCAAAAAAAATGGGCGCACCAGCCGGACTTCAGGAGAAGGTCAAGAAGGTGAATCTCCTTAAGAGATGGCGAAACAGAACCCAGTAAGGGCTTAAGATTTCATGGCAAACCGTAAAGTCATACCTGCAGCAACACCCGTTAAGGGTTGAACCTTCCGCATCAAGGCGCGGACATAAAGGGTGCTCAAAGAGACGCTTTTCGATCTTGAAATCACTTGACAGTGATAATCTTCTGGAGAGATTAAACAGAAGCATGAAAGCTCTGAGTCATCATCGTCCATGGAGGCAAGCCCCAGGTAAAGTCCTTGAAGGGAGAAGGTGGAATCCCTCAGAGCATTCGCTCTCAAAGGAAAGCAGTCTAAGTAATGGACTGCTAAAAGAAGAGGGTGAGGCCTATTTATAGGCAACCCATAGAGCCTGTAATTAATGGCTCACTAATCAGAACCGTCGGTTTTAATTCCCGCATACATGTTAAAGCCTAATAAAGGGCTGACACGTGGACTGTCGCTTCGGGAAGCATCGAAGACGCAAGTCTCCAACCGCCAGCGCTGATTTGGCATTCAAAAGCATTAATGCCTAAACCCAATGAGGGGCTGACGCGTGGACTGCCGTTTCGGGAAACATCGGATGACGCGAGTCCCCAATCGTCAACGTCGATTTGATATTTAAAGATCTAACAAATCTTTATGACAAGCTGCATGTAACGCCTGGGAAGTTGCGCCAAACGCAGACCCGAGAACTGCGTCCAGGAACTTGCGTCCCTTTGTGAATACGAAGACGGCGTCCTTTTTCATTCCAGTTAATGGCGACCGCGTCTCTCGGAGCAGTTCAGAGCTGCGTCCCCTTAGCAAAGAGGGACCCATACTGGGGGTCGCGCTTTGAAGTCACATAAAATTGGAAAGCTGCATACTAAGACTTGCTTCTACAACAAAGAAGGCCTATGTCATTCGCAGGTACCACAGGTATCCTGGAGCTGCGTCTACATTCCAAGACGATAATTGTGTTCCTATTATAAACTCAATATAATTTGAGTGCGCACTAAGTCAAGGACCTAGAGACGTATCTCCACAAAGACAGTACCGCGTCCCTATCAATCAGCTGAGTTCTATGCGTCATCTTTGGAGGAGCATAAAACTGCGTCCTCACTGCATCCTGAAGTCTGCATTTTGGACAGAGTTAAGGGCTGCGTTCAGGGAGCCGCGCCCTTCATAACCAAAGCCGCGTCCTTGGCACAAACTTGAACCGCGTCTCAAT
Organism: Agave tequilana; assembly: GCA_038442645.1. Lineage (NCBI taxonomy): Eukaryota > Viridiplantae > Streptophyta > Magnoliopsida > Asparagales > Asparagaceae > Agave > Agave tequilana. Next base: position 4,143 of record JAVJIF010024982.1, on the reverse strand, counting down.
TTGCAGGTCAGAGTCGCGTTTCCTGGGACGCGTCTCCACTACAAAATCAGGGCCGTGTTTGGCCAACTCAATTCAGCCTAAGTTTATTCAGAGTCAGTCAAGGATCACAACCAAAGACTGCAGCTAAAAAAATTAGATTCATCTACAGTGAAACAATGAAGATAGAGCAAAATCTCAAAGACTTTTATTATTTAAGCTAAAAATGATAAAAGTAATACAGACACTCTTGATGAATAGAGTGCTCTCTTCTTTACAAAACAAAAAAAAAGAAAAGAGAGAAGAAAGAGAAGGCTAATAATCTTGATTAGCTAAAGAACGGATTTGTCTCGGAGGCGATGTATCTCATGCTGACGCACTTTCTCAGCCTCCATGAGGGCTTGGACCCGCAACTCCTCCTCAGATAAGAATTTCTTCGCAGCCAGCTGCGCTCGTAGGGATTCCAATCTGGAGGAGTGAGTGGAGAGGTTTTCTTCAATCCGTGTCCTGACAGCTTCAGCTCTTCCACCTTCTTCCTGGCAGTGGCGAACTTCTGCTCGTTGATGCAATCAAGGCTTCTGCTTTAGCTATGGTGGCCCGAGTAGTGATAATAACCTGCTCGCGCTCTGCATGACGAGTTCAGATTCCCTTGAATCGCCAATCAGCCTTTGATGGTCAGCCTGGAAATGTTGGAGATGGTGGGTCTCTTCAGCTATTCTTTCCTCCATCTCCTTTCGCTTTGTTCTTGAGCAGCAAGAAGCCTAGTCAGGGTTGCCCGGGCCTCGTGAACTGAGCCAACGTCTTCCAAAGACTTAAGCTCTTTCAGATCACTCCCCAACTGCTCCACCAGCAGCAGACACGCCCTAGCCTGTGAAGGACCTCCAGTATGACCAATGTTCTCAATCAGATTTTCGAGAAGCACTCGGGCAAATTCGAAAGAACTGCCCCAAAAAGGATGAGGTCAATACAGGACGCATGGAAGCAAAGAACTGCTGCACCATTTGACGTGACGTGTCAGTTCTTCCATGATTCACCGGCTGGGGAGAATTCTGTTGATGTGCTCCCAGATCCCCTTTCTATCACAGGGTGAGGGATGGGAATCAATTCGTCCCGTGCAGGAGTAGGATCAACGACAGGTGCGACAGAAGCCGAGATGGTCGCCAATACGTCTGGCGCAGTTACTGTCGTAGCAGCCTCTATGGCACCTGAAGTAGCAGCAAACCTGACCTCTTCGGAGCCCTCGGTCCGAGGATGGTACTGCCTTCTGGGTCGAGCTGGTCGCAAGATCTTCTGCCTGAGCTCCCTCAGCGCTCTCTGCAAAATCATCAAAATGTTAACCATTGACGGTAAAAGGAAGATATTCAAAGCCTCAATATTTTCTTACCAAGCTGAGGATTCAAAGAAGGCGAATTCCTGGGCGAATCTTGGAAGGTTTGAGGTCTCCCCAACTTCAATAATTGCCCCCTCTTGAGGCATCTCAGTAGCAAGAGCCTCAACGCCCTCCTGCTGGGCCAGCTCTTGTATCATTTCATCGATATGGGAGGAAGTCGCAGCCTCGTCTGTCCACGGCCAGCCCTGCAGCATAAAGTTAAAGGGAAAAACGTCAGGACCTTTTCCCTAGTTCAAAAGGGAAACCGAATCAAAAGGCAAGAGGATACCTTCAGCAGGAGCAATTGCCGCTAGTGGCGACGCCACATCACCGGATCACACCCATGTATTTCTTTTGAAATATGTGAGAATTTACTCGGATCTGGAATAGCGGGTTCATCGCCAAAATGACTTCATCGCCTGAATAATATTCATCCTCCTCGGATGATGAAACGACAGCCGCGCAACACAAGAGGCCTTGGCAATCGAGACCTTGCCACCCGAGTACCCCGGTAGTAGGGCTGGTGGTCTGGTCGACTACTCTCGAGCTGGGCATCAATACAGCAGGAGACTCAGGCGGTGGTGCCTCATCTCTCCTCTCTTGAGCTGAAGGAGACCCTGGTTGAGTGAGACCCCTGGAATCTCAACATTATCCCTTCCCACTAGGTCAGGCTCAAGTTGTCAGCCTCATCAGTTGCAGTGGGATCGTCAGCAAGCTCCCCTTCTTCTAAAATCGCGGGACCCCTGCTGCGCAATCCACGAGGGGCGAACAAGGGGGTTTTCGTCTTCCTCCTCCTCTTCCTCCCTCTGCTCCTCAACACCGGAAGGGGACGCCTCAGGCATTGAAGTTTCAAGCCCCTGAGTCTTTCCTGGCCTTCTTCGGGGCCGGCTCAGCCTGGAGAGTAGCGCCATGAGGACGTTTAGGCACCGCCTGTCGACGCCTTCTAGCAGGTGCTTGCTCCCTAGGTGCTGCTGCTATCGATTCCACCCGCGTCTCCCCTCTGGCTTCCCTCTTAGCCGCCTGGTATTCATCGATACCCCGCATGCGCTTGTGGTGGATGCCAATTTCTCCTCATAGGACGCATAATGCTCTTAATGCATGAACGCTCCATTGAGTAGCCAGGTATCTTGCTAGCCTGGAAGTCCAAGTACAGAAACCAAGGCTTGCATAACAGTTTGGCGTCTTGTGAGGCAAGCTATAAAGAGCTTTTGTCCCTCCAGCCACGCTGTAATACCAGGCCCGAGCACCTTCAAACAAAATTTCCACTGAAGGCGGTTGGGCGTTAGGTTGCCAACATATAGTTGGTCATAGCTAAACTGTGGGCAAAACGATTCGGCATATAAGGCTCGATCGTGCACGAATTCCCTTGCCGAAAGAGCAGAACCGTGGCCGGATATTGATGAGCCACCAGAAGACTCCCCGATGGCAGCCTCGTGAAGTCGTCCGGACCCACAATGTCGGCAATTTAATCCCCATAAGCAGCACCAGTAATATCGGGGAAGCAGCGTTGAGATGGTAATTTGAAGCGTTCAGAATACACTTCCGAACGTAGAACATATAGTTATGGACCAGCTCGAGCTCTCCAGCCGCTGCACAAAAGGGACAAACCCCTTCGGATCGGGATACTGGCGTCATCAGTGAGGGGCAGTGCATAACGTACCAAGCCATTAGGTACGTGTAGGAAGCTCGATCTGGGGGTTAGGGGTCTTTAATCTCGGCCTCCCCTCCGAGTCAACCTCCAGTCTACCGTGGGAGTCGACAATGGCCTCCACTTTGCACGGGCTCTGAGTCAGGGCCCGCAATCCGCTTTGGATTCCAGCCATCATTGCTGGAAGGAGAGCGATGGACCTACCATAGGCCAACAGCACCGCCGGGTACACCACATCGGCAACAATTACTTCATGTGCATGTCGGCACTACGCAGCGCTTTCAGCCACAGCATGAGGAAGCCCACCAGTAGCGCCCGGTTAGAAATGGGGATCTGGGCCTGGTGATGGAAACTTTCAAAAACCGTGTCAGGTTTTGAAAGTGTCTTCATTCGACTCTGTGGTGTAAGAACTCACAGAGGCTGTTAACATCTCGACGATTTCCTCATCGGAGCTGGGAGCTAGAATGGTCTCTGGGTGATCTTTCTCAGTTATACCATTAAACAGGTAGCTCGCCCAAGACATCTGCTTAACTCCCCTAGTTCTCCAGGAGGTTATTTGGCCGCAGATGTGGAAGTGACATAACACTTCCAGTAGGTCTCATATACCCGTGGGGCGCTCTTTCTTCAAGAGATGAAGCTCCTCGGAAGTTGGGACGTATTCCTCATAAGGGGCATCTCCCATAACCCGCCCCGAAACTTCATATATTTTCATGCAGGGCGAGCCCCATTTTCCCCCGACCGGGGTGAAGAATGTCCCCGTCAAAGGTTGTAATGCTCCAGAAATCCCGTAAAAATTGTGGGAACTCTGCGGGATGCCATATTGCACAACCCTGACCGCTTGGTAAGGTCCCACCTGGTCTAACAGACCTCCGAGTTCGGCGAGGACAAAGCCCACCATCTTGCCCACCAAGACTTGTCGGAGGAATGAACCCACCCAAGTGGGCGGAAGTCAACGGGAAAGTCACCCCCCACTTTCATGAATTCATTGATGAAGGTAGTGCTGAGCTGAGGAGTTTCCCCTACTGGGTACTCAGACCTGAGTAATCCAGGAAACAAGCCAAAAACTTCCTTCCCGTGTCCGCCAGGGTTGTACCTTCCTGGCGCCCAGTATGCCGAGCGAGACACTGGGGACAGATCGGGCAAGCTCCCA
>JAVJIF010024981.1:0-57666 GCA_038442645.1 Agave tequilana | reverse complement strand
TTAAATGATTAATCTTATCATAACAAAACTTTGCTAAATGGCCTTTGCGGCCACAATGTGTACATTTGTACACCTTAGGATGCTTATGTGTGTGGGTGTGATCATGACGTGCAACATAAGCATATGCATGATGATGATGTGCATGAACATGTGGAGTTTGTGTCTTTGAAAACAAAGACTCCAATTTCTTATGGTTGAATGAACATGAGCTCAAAGTGGAGCTCAAACAACTAATCCTATTTTTCAAAATATTATCTCACTATTATCATGGTGGCATGTAAAGCATGGTGAGATTGTGAAACATTTTTCTTATTCTATTTCGAAACATTTTCTTTTCATTATCAAATTTTTCTTTTTAAAGAAGTGTTTTCTTGAAAAAACTTCTTTTTATTTTTTCACCAAAAAAACTTTTTTTTCAAAAATAGTGTTTCCTTCATAAAGATCATTTAATTTGGACATCAAGGAAACATTCTCATTTTTCAAAATTTCATTTTCTTTTTCAATACATGCAACTTATTTTCTAATGATATTTTTCATTAAGCATGCAATCAAACTTCTTTTTCAAAATTTTATTTTCTTCTTAATCATGTCATATTTCTCAAGAAGTAATTGACAAAATGAAGTGAGCTCATCATATGACGTCATTTTCATCTACCTCGGATTCGGTAATTACCTCAAGGGGGTTATCCCCTTGGACCATATAGCACTTGTTGGAGGTGTCGCTTCCAACGTCCGAATCGCTCCCGGCATAATATAGATCCTTTTCGTCAAGGGAGGTGATGATGTTCCAAGCTACAAAAGTGAATCAATGTTAGATACCCTAGATAAATATTCATCATTTAGGGTACTCTTCAAAGCATTTAGGGCTTTTGTATTAGCCTCAATGTACTTGCTATCATTAACATAAGAATCTTTAATTGTAGCAAGATAAACATGAAAACCTAAGGCTTTGAGGTACAAAGATATCTTAACCTTCTAAATTTGGATGTTAAGAATGTCAAAGGTGGGTGGTGACATGAAGTCCATGGTTGTGTACAAATATTGTGATTAGCCTAAAATTGATGATCTTTAACTCTAGGTTGTAAGACCCAAATCAGAGTACCAAGCTCTGATACCAATTGTAAATCACTAGAGGGGGGTGGAATAGGTGATGACTAATCTAATGGTCACTTAATGACAATAATGCGGAATTAAAATTATTATGACCTAAACTAAACTATTACACTAAACACCAAGTTTAACACAAGAGTGTAGCCGAATTCCCCGTGAAGGGCTCTGGACTAACTCCTCAAGATTCCCCTAGATATGGGTTGAGGTGCCGCGTTGGCTCTCTTGGTTGAAAACTAGGTTAGCAAACAATCCCAAGCAAGTATATCAATATGAGCACAAATGAATATCAAGCATATAAATGTAAGCACAATAAAAGTATGCAAGATATAAATAAGGAGATAGAGAGAGAGAGTAAGCAATCGCAAAACACATGGGATTTGTTTCGAGGTTCGAGCACACTTGATCTACATCTCCGCCTTCGACACACAAAGGATTTCCATATAATCGATCCCAATGGATCACCCGGTGCCGCAAACACCTACAAGCTCTCGGACTCCCTAGTCCGTACACACCGCAAGCCCACCGGCTCGCCGAGGCCGCACCTCAAACAAGAGTTCACACACGAACTCGAAACCACCGCGAACACACTTGTCCGCCTCCTCAAAGTACAAGATGAAATCTTGGTGATCTAAACACTTTGATCACCAAATAAAAACTCTCACAACACAATCCTATGGATAGATAAAGCAATGGATAGCTCAAGTGATTGTGAGAAAACAAGGATGAGATGGTGGAGGAAAACTCAAAGAATCTCTTTAACACTCTTGATAAAAACTCTCCTTTTGATAGGAAATATTTGCTCTCAATTTGTGGAGAAAAACCACTGAGAAGAGTAGGAAAAACTGGCTCTAAAAGTCTCCAAAAATCTTGGTGAAAACAATGCCCAAACCCCCAAATTTATAGGCTCAGAAAAGCTAGCCGTTGGGGTCTGTCAGGCCTGTCGGTCGACCGCCCGGTCGACCGGCCAACGGTCAATTTCAGACCGTTGTGCCAACGGTCGGACCGGTCGGCCGACCGAGGCCAGGATACAAAGAGCAGACTCTCTGTCCGGTCGGCCGCCCGGGGCCTTTCCAGATAGCAGAGCTCTCTGGACGGTCGACCGTCTCGGTCGACCGGCCTCCTGCCAGAACTGGCGTGCACGTCTGTGTACGTCGGTCGACCGGCTGAAGCCAGGTCAGAAAACTGTAAGGGATTTAAAACTTGGTCTTTTTGGGCTCAATTAAAATCCCATAAAATATAGAAAAAATCTACAAAAATAGTTTTGATGTTCTACTTTGATAAACAAACATGCTTGCACAAAATCAAGGCATGTTACAAATGTTTTGAACTATTTTGTAACTTGGAAAATATGGCTCAAATGAAAACAGTATTTTCCAAAACTTGATTTTTCTAAAACTTGTTTTTCCAAAACTTCACCAAATACAAAAACAAGATATTTAAACAACTTTTAAAGCATAGTGTGCATGGATATGATCCACTACACAAACATGGTGAAATATCTATGTTTTTGACATTATGCACTAAACATGATTTTGGATAAAACATGTAAACTTGAAAACCGAAAAATAAACGATATTTTTCCAAAGTAAAAATTCTTTTCTAAAACAACTAAATCAAGAGTGTGTGTGCATGGTATACTTGAGCAATCCACCAACTATTCTATTCTTTACATTTTAACTAAATAAAATCTTCTAAAAAACAAACCTTGACTCAAGTCTCCATCTTCTTGAAGTCTTCACTTGAAACCTTCTTGACTTGGTCCAAACATCATGCTAGCTCCAAAATATGATTTTAAATCCTTTGTTGAAGCTATGCACCTACTAAGATCTTGATCATGAATCTGTCACTAATTAAACACAAGATCATTAGTACTATAACCACATGAGTTGATCATCATCAAAACTAGAGTGATGGGCCTTCGGGCCAACAGTAAATTCATAATCTGAGCTTGTACAACTAGTTTTGTCCACACTTATATTTATCACATGTTTAACTTATTTACCACATGTTTATATGTACTTATGCTCTTCATACTGCCTTCTATGCATGTTTTCAGTTTCAGATTCATCGATATACATCGTTTACTGTCGTTCCTTCAATTCCCCTTATATTACTTGTCATTTCTTGTACCTGCATACTTAGGCCACATCACTCGATCATGTACACATGTACCTGTTATGCATGTTATTTGGCTTATTATATGTACTCGCAGGGTTGCGTCTGACAACCCTGGATTCTCATGTCCAGATCCTAGAGACCGGACCTTGGTGGCCTTGCTGTAGCTGATCAGAGTACGCATCAGATTCTTCCGTGACGGTTGGAGCGCAGCAGAAGCTTGGATTATCGCCGCAGCTCTTTCTCCCAATTTCTCTCCTGTTTGGTTCTCGAGACCTCTCTTGCTGCTCGTGAGCACTTCTTAGCTTTTGTATATCTCTTCATATGATGTACTTTTTTATATATCTGGTGATGTAATATTCCTGTAATATTGTATCACACTCGGTGATAACCATGTACTTGTACCTTTCTGTTGGAATGTATATTACCATCGTGTCTCCGCACTCTGATTCTTATCTGTACTGATGCTTAGTATATATACATCACAGTTGCGTCTCCGTACCCGTCGGATCGGGGTGCCACACACTGGTATCTCAAGTTCGTTGTCCACTTGAGACACTTTTGGTGCGGTAGGACAAGTGTCGCGATCTTGAGGAGTGATCAGATTCTAACCACTACAGATACCCCCTGCTCTTGCGATCGCTGGAGTCTTAGGAGGCAAATCGGAAGAGCGAAGTCGGTGGAAGCCTTTAAGTGCTCTGAATTTTTCTCAAAGTTTAAGTGAGGATCTGGCTCATCACTGTGTATCTTCGTAGGGACCTGACTGGTCGTAGGATTGTTAATTAATGCATATGTTCAAGGCTTGATCTGGAGACAGCTGGCCTCCAAACTGATTTTTTTTCGAATCTCTCTTTTATGATGGATGAGATCGTGTGGTAGCGACACTTGATATCTTGATGATTTGACATGCTGAAAATCTCAGAACGTGGACCTATTTCTTGGGGATTGGAAATTTTAATGAGAGACACTATGGCTTCTTCTCCATTTATAATAGGGTGGATCATTGAGAAGAAATCTGCTTATCTTCTGAAAACTTCTTGCTTTCAGAAATCTTATTCTGGTGGGCTACAATGTCTTCCTTCTTCTTTGTCCGGTGGAGGAAAGAAAGAGAGGATGAAGGCGGTTGTTGCACTCCTGATGTTGAGGAGTCCAACTGTCGGGGAACGTCAGTCTTTGCAATGGCCCCGTCGAGAAACGTTAGTTTTTACGACGAGGCCCGGCTATAAAGAAGGATAGGCAGGGTTCATGCTTCAGCCTGGTCTGTTCATCTGGTCTCCAATCAGATCGATCCAGTCTGGACTTGGGGCTTAGTGTCTCTCTTTCCTAAGAGCATGTAAGAACTGAGCAGGGCGTGTTTGATGATAATTCCGATCCCGTCGTCGTGGCATGTGTCTGGCCGTCTTCATCATGCTGAATGTTGTTGCTTTATTCGTGGGGATTCTTTCTTTGCGGCAAGTAACTCGAGAGAAGCATGAGAGTATGATTATACACGTTTATTGCATATTATTACTAAGTTCCTGCATTTATCTTGTAATAAATCATATCAATCACCTTGTCATAATGTTTAATTGTGCAGGTGATTATCAATGGAGAGAGAAGAGATTATCACAAATATAGTCCAACTAATTCGGATTTAGAAGGATTTTTTTTTATCTTAAAAGAGGTTTGGAACAGATACGATGAAGATCAGAGTGTCAAACCAAGAAACAAACTGAAGATATAAGAGTATCTAAGATCAACGATCCAGCGGCCTCCCGGATCTGGCCCATTTATCTAGGGTGTTCAGCTTTAAATACTACATTTCTTAAAACAGAAAAGGAGAAGAATTTAGATTAAATTTTTTGCTTTATTCTTAATGTTAGGATCATTGTTAGATAGTTTTGAGAAGTTGTAATCTCAATTTATTTGTTTTCTAGTTTAGCGTAGAAAAAAGAGAGAAAACGAGTGTGTAATTCACCGTTGAAGTGACAATCAAAGGAGATTCGCCTTACTTGTTAAACTCGACTCAATCTATTTGGTATGTTAATGTTGTTTATAAATTCTTTTATTTGTTCTTTCTTTGCAATGAGTAACTAATCTCTCTTCTGGGCTCACAATATACTATTCTTTATCTCTTCTCTGACTGATTTTTATAACCGGATTGATCATATAATGACCAAGTTCAAGCCTTACATTTGCGAGTGTTTTTGAAGGCACATCAGGATGGGTTTTGGACTTTAAAACTTGTTTAAAACTTTTTCTAAAACTGTTTTTATTTCATACTTCCTCTTCCTGCTTGATGGTTTAATATTCAATCAAAAAGAACTATTTTTAAAAATAAAGTTAAATTTTTCATAGATCTATCTTATGTGTTTTACTTGGATACTTTGATTTAAAAGACTAAGCTTAAGCCTATGCTTATTTGAGGCATTCTTTTTCAAGAGAATATAGAGTTAATGTAACACCCCGCTCCCAGAATACGCACCTAGTTGCGTATTCGTATTTTCTGATCGTATTTTTTGATTTACTTCCTGTATTTATTTTGTATTATGAATTATTTATATGATCGTTTTGTCTTGGATCCGATTCGTGGACTCAGAGTCTGCTCTTCTCTGAACCAGGGACCCGATCCTAGTGTCTTACTCAATTTGGTCTTTTCGGTATTCAGATTTGAATTTCAGTTTCAAACATCATTTTCCAATATTTTAGATTTTCTATGATTTTCTGAAATTTTTCTGAAGTAAATGGAAAATCAAAACCGGTGTCGACCAGCACCGCTGACCGATTCCTAAATTTTTAATTTACAAATGGAGTCAAATTTTGAGAAACCGCTTTCCCATATTTGCTTAGAATAATATTTACTATCTTAATTCATTTTTGAGAATTTTCAGAATTTATCAGATTTCTGCCAGATTGGTGTCGACCGATATTGGCGGCCGATTCCAGGATTTTTAATTTAAAAACTATAAAGAATTTCTTGAAATGGATTTCATCATGATTCTTAGAATAATATTCTTGATTTTGAGAATTTTTGCGGGTCGTTCCGAGATACTTGATTTCGGACGATTTCGGTATTTTTCCGAAAGTTTTTCGCATCCGCAACTGAATCCCGGGAATCCGCCACTCTAATTATTTTTCCTTTTTCTTCAAGAAAATATCTTCCTTTTTTCATTTTCTTTTCCTTTTTCCATTTTCTTTCCTTCCTTTTCTTCCACCAAATTCTCCAAACTTCTCCATTCTTCCATTATCTTCTACATCTTTCCTCCAAAAATATCTCCTCCACCAAAAATATCTTCTCCAAAATATCTCAAACTCCTCTCCCATCACCATGGCCGGCCAAAGAGCCACCTAACCCCTCCATTTTAAAAAAAACCCCCTCTCTAAACACTTTTTACATTACCTTCACAAATCCAATTCCTATATAAACCTTTCCTTCATCTTTCCACTTCATTTTTCTCTTCACCAACACCTTAACCAACAACAACTCCTCCTTCATCTCCACCACAACAACAACCACTACAACTTCTCCAACTCCTTACCTTCATCTTCTTCCTCCTCCATCTCCATGTAAACCACCACAAACTCCAACAACTCCACCAAAGCCTCCACCTTCTCCTTTACCTTCTCCAAAAATACCACCACCATCAAAACCCTCCACAAAACCACCACTCCATCACCACATCAAGAGCTGGCCACCTCCTTGGATGGGGCCGAGCTCTTCTTCGTCGGTTCTTCGTCGGTAATATCTCCGATGATTATTTCGGTAATCGTTCGCAATTATTCTGGTAATCATTACGGTGACGATGACAACAACAAACAACTAACATCACCATCACCTCTACTATTTTTCACCACCATCTTCACTTCCACCATCACTTTCACCATCACAACACCACCTCCATCTCCACTACTTCTACCTCCAAACATCACCTCCTTCACCTTCTTTTTCATTACTCCATCAAAATCCAACTCCTCCACAAAATAACACCACCACCAAAGCAAGCACCTTTCCCTTTCTCTCTCCCTCCTCCTCTCTGTATATTGCTGATGCGGATCTCACCCCCGCGTCCAGGCAACACCTTAACGCGGATCTTCGCGTTCTTGGCATCTGTTTAAACGCGGCCTTCGCGTTCTTGTACCGACGCAACGCGGAGTCCATGCCCGCGTCTGTGTCCCTTTCATGTCTGCACGACGCGGAGCTAATGCCCGCGTCTGTGTTCTTCTCATGCTAACGCGACGCGGAACCCATGACCGCGTCCGCGTTCTTCTCGTGTCCTGACTTGAACGCGGGTCTCGAACCCCGTGTTTGTGGCACCTTTGCGACGCGATTCCCGCTTCTGTGACTCCCGCGTCTGCGACCCCCGTCTCACTCTCAAAACCCGCGTCTCCCTGTGCACTCTCTCCTTCCATATACTTCTCTCTCTAGTTTTCCTCTCTCTAACTCTTTCTCTCTCCTCTTCACTTATTATATTTATAGCGCGTACGCGAGTTCCATGGATTTCAGAGTTTTCAGCTATTTCAGAGATTTAGGCGAGTGTCCTCGCTCTCGCCTCCATTTGGGTTTCCCCGCCTTGTCGGGTCGACATGTATTTTATTCCATGTTTAAATGTATTTTGTATTGGGCTGGGTCCCTGTATTCGTGTATGGCCGAGTGCCAATGACTGGACATGTATTGCTCTGTGACGAATACTTGTATTAGGGTAGTTTAATTCTTGTACATATACCATGCCTGTGTTGTATTTTACTGCTTTATACCATGCGTGGCCGACCCTTCATGGTCGTTGGACTCTGGGTTTCTGCCCACTCCTAGGATGGCTAGTAGCCACCGAGAGTGCGCTTAAACCCCGAGCGTACTTGACTTCCGGACCCTTCAGCCTCCGGTCTCTCACGATCTCGAAAGGGAAGTGATTGGGACTGACAGGTCTCTCCGTCCTTCAGCCTCTGGTCTCTCACTATCTTGAAAGAGAGGTGATTGGGACCGTCAGGTTCTTCAGCTCCGCCTGGTTATCATGATCAGCATTCAGCACTTTACCACTAGATTCGTTTAGGCGAGAGGCTGCCGGATTTTCTACTCGCACCTTAAGCCGAGTTGTCCCGGTAACCTTGCCAGACGCTCCAGTGTTAAATACTGTTTGCTATCTGTGCCTCCAGCTTGCTCAGCTCGCTCGGTTGTGCTCAGCTACTACTCTATCACATGCCATGTATTTACCTGATATGTTAACACTTGACATGCCATTATTTCATACCTGTTAACTAATGCTACTATTTAACACCTGTTCATATCACCTGACAACTGAGGTGTTATCACCTGACACCAAACATGCTACTACTTGGCAAGACCCCTTGTTATGACATGACTTGCCACCGGGCTAATATTAATCTCTTGACATGATTGGTCACCTGCCAAATATCATCCTCCTGTCATGCTATCCCTTGACACCCGGCATGATATACTTGACTCTCATAATTATCACGATAACGAAATGATAACCTGACATCTTGATAGTACAAACTGTACTCCTGATACACATGTATTCCTGATATTCCTGATTTGTTCCTGCTCATTCCCAGAATCTGATAATCATCAAATAAACCGTAAAATGAGACAACTTACATCGAGTTGGGGAAACTTGCGGCTATCAATATATGTTCGTGTTTACAGTGGTATTAGGCATGTTGTGCAACTAAAACTTCCGGTCTGACCTGTGGGCCTCCAGGGGACCGAGGGGAGAGCTGGCTCCCTCCTTCCTGGTACCATCTTGATAAGGGCATCCATAAGACCCTCCTGAATCGCCTTGCGGTAGGTTCCGTCACCAAGCAACGGAACATCCTGGGCCGTGGTCCCGGGTATGCACGGGACCCACTGTAAACATTGTTCGTTGATCTCCCCGTTGGTTTCTAATAACAACCTTGCTTTACTCAGATGTGGATATATGTGTGCTGGGACGCTAGTTCACATATCTAGACATCAGGGTAAGACGAGTAATAATAATAATAAAAGATGCCAACTATGGATCCGTTGTATGCTTTACCGAGCTTACTTCTATTGGGTTTTACATCAGATTTCTGGTTTTATGATTATTATCATATTCGCTGCTCATACCCTGCTTTATTCCTTGTGTTCCATTCCATCAGTCTCATGTTCCTATCTTACCATACCATGAGTACTTCCTGCTTGATATCACTTGTTATATATCTACCTGCCTATACATGCTTATGCTCATGACACGGCTTTCAATGCATGATTATGATTCAGTTTTATCGATACACGTGTGTTTATCCTTGCACGCCATCTGGCTTTCGTATCACCACTCGCCTGGGGAGTTCTATCTGACTCCCCTGGATTCTTATGTTCAGGTCCTGGAGTTTGGAACATGTCGGAGCTTGGAGCTTGTAGAATCCCAGTTGCTGACCTGAAAAGCGCATCGGTAGCTTGGATCTCTAGCGGACCATCCGAAGCTCTAACCTTCCAGGCCCCCTGTGTGCCTCTCGAGTTTTCCTTTTGTAAACTCGTGAGTGCCTTTTGTACTGTTCATACATGTACATATCTTTGTATCCTCGCATTTGCGCCTATCAGTGATGTAATATTCTTGTAATATTTGTCACCTCTGGTGATAACTTTGTAATTGTACTACTCATATGTTGGAATGTATAATGCACCACTTGCTTCCGTACTCTGATTCTTACTTGTACTGATGCTTAGCGTATATACGTGAGGGTATTTCTGACCTGCGTATATACGTTGCAGTAACGTCTCCGTACCCGCCGGATCGGGGCATTACAGGATGGTATCAGAGCCTAGGTTCTACATCCTCAGTACGTCCAGACGGCAAATTAATGGTAAAGAAATTTGCAACTGGAATGCTTGAGTCCTGGTTATACAGTCCAACTACAAGTACAGAGTTATCTATTCATTCTTGATCATCCTTCCTTTGATTCCTAATCCCTTCCATCTTTCCCCTGTTTTGGTTTTTCGAAGCCTTTATACCAACTTAAGATATGAATAGACTAAAGAAGTAGCGGCTGGTTCTGAATGAAGCGATTATATGATCTCTTTGGCCAACTCTTTGAAGTTCGGGTATTCTCAGGATTGATCCTAATCGGGTTATCTTTCAGGAGTCAATAGTCGGAATTCTCTACGGATATTCTACATTCTCGGATATATCTTTCAGAGTGATTGATGCCTGGTATTCAGAATTCTCAATTATCGGTCTTCTTTATTATGCTCATGACTATCAGGGTTTCCTATATCTTCAGTATTCTGGCTTATTCTCAGAGGGCTATCAAGTATCCAACTCTATTGCAAAGTAACGACATCAGATCAGTATTATTTGGTACCGTTCAAAAACTTATACAGCCAGAGGTGCAGAAGAATACAAAATCTAAACTAACACAGATTTGCTGATATTCGCGTGGCAGTCGAACGGGCAATCGACCACTGCTCTTTTCCTGCAATGTCGGTGACCAGGAAAGCTGAGCTCTCTGTTTGAAACATGTCTTCTGGCTAGTGGACCGGGCGATGAACTAGGGGATTGACTCATTCTTTTCTCCCTTGGATCCGTGACATCCTATGTCCGTTTCTCTATTGTTTGTTGGTTCTTCCTCTGTATTGTCCGATCGATTGGGGCTCCTATATGTGCTCTTGTTGAGTTGACTTTTGGCTTTGCTCTCCTACATCAGGGATATCCCACATCGGAGATGTCTCTCAAGCGAGAAAAATCCCATCTGCGGAATATGGATGGATGAATGTCATCTGCCCGTAGTATCAAACGAGGGAGCCTGTAGGCTAGTGTTATATTTTGAGTGAGGAAATCTGATCAGTGGAGCATCAAACAGGGTTCTGAGTGGGAAAATCCCTGAAATAGAGTAGGGTACTACAAGTGGGAAAAATCCCACAACGAAGTGTTTCGACTCCCGTAAGATGATCGAAAAAAAAGTCTGTGGGTATGTGATCTCTCTGAGTGGGGAAAATCCTATCAGCGAAATGAACAAACATTTCTCCGAGTGGGGAAAATCCCAACAGCGGAGAAATATTATTGCGCCTCCGAGTTGGAGATATTCTATCTACGGGGCGTGTGGATGGATGTTCTGTTGAATGAACGTACTGTAATTACATAAATTACTCTGAGTAGGGAAAAATCTCAGCAGCAGAGAAATCTTGTTGGCTGCCTCTGAGATGGAGATATCCCATCTACAGGGTGTGTCGATGGATATTCTATTGTAGAGTAATCTTGTCACTATCTCCGAGTAGGAGAGTCTCCACCCACGAGGCGAGTGAATGGATGTTCTATTGTGAAATAATCTTGCCACTGCCTCCGAGTAGGGAAGTCTCCACCTACGGGGCGAGTGGATAGATGTCCGTGATAGATGGAAGTACTACAATGGAGGGATGTATTTGTTGGCCCAAAGGCCATTAGCTCTAGTTTTGATAATAACAAACCATATGTAGTTATGTATTAACAAATTTGTTTAATTAAGTTTCAGGTAAAAACATATGTTGCATTTCGGCTCCATCACAAGACTCACACATTTGGAAGCCAAGAAGATTTAGAACCCCGAGCCTAGCACACTAGAAGAGCTCAAGGATCAAACAATATCGATAAGACTATCTCAAGATTTGTATTTTTATTTTTTCCATTTTAGTTAGGATTTATAGTCATTTGTTAAAAACCAAGATGATAGAGGTTGATAGCTTTTGGGATTGACACACACACACACACACACACTTCATATTCCTTTGTGTCTTCAAGCAAAAATTTATTACCATGTTACCTACCGTTTTCCTTATCGAGTTTCAGAAAAAACAAAATTTCAGAAAACCAAGTTTCGAAAAAACGAGTTTTGGAAAAACTGGTTTTTGTTTCGAAAAAGAATTTTATCAAAATATAGTTCTAATTCATTTGGTGTTGATCCATGATCACACTCTAACTCTTCAAATCCCTAGAACTCTATTTTGTATTTACTTATCAAAAGGAAATTTGTTGAAAAAATATTGGTTTCAAAAAGATTTCCAAAAACAGGTTTTGGCCCTCAGCCGGTCGACTGGGCAGTTGACCGCTGGCAGAGCAGAATTGCTCACCAAGTGCAAACGTGCACTTCGGTTGACCGGCTGCAAGAGCAGTGCTCTCTGTTTGGTCCGGTTGACCGGCCAAGTCGACCGACAGAGAGTTTCACTCTCTGTTTGGGAACCACGGTCGACCGCTTTTCCCAACGGTCAAAAATCCGACCGTTGCGGTCGACCGGCAGCAAAATTTTCTGCTGACTCGGCTCCTAACGGCTAGATTCAGTTTTGTCTTTTGTTGGGTCTTGTCCCAACAGATCTATTGTATTTTCTAGCCTGATTTTCATCCCCTATAAATAGTGGGACTATGAAACAACTTCATAACAAGATTTCTAAGGCTTAAATCAAAGTTTTTCATAGTTTAGCCTCTTTGCAAAAGATTTTCTCTTGTGCCAACTATTTTCAAAATTTGGTGTTTTAGCTTGAGCCTTTCCTCTACTTCTCTAATTGCTATTTGCACTACACAATCCCAAGTGTTTCACTTTCTCATCTTGGTTGTAGGGTTGTGCTTGTGAGCTATCTTTGTGGTCAAGTGTTGATCACGTTGTAGAGGTTGCGGCCCTCGAGCGAGCTAGAGAGCTCCAAGTTAGTGTTGCGATACCGTGAGAGAGAACAAGTGTGTCCGAAGAGTTCTAGTGAGAATTTGTAACCGATTGACGATCCAGTAGGATCGGTCATAGTGGAAATCCTTCATCGTGTTGAAGGCGGGGACGTAGAGCAGTGGCTCGAATCTCGAAACATATCCTTGTGTTTGCGATTTCCTACTATCTCTCTAAACTCTACTCTCTCCCTTTACTTGCACTTATATTGCTTACTCTTTTGCAAGTTTTATCTAATTGTTATTGCTTATTGCTAATTTGTTTTTAATTTCACATTTTTTGCCATTAAGTATAGCCATCACCTATTCACCCCCCTCTAGGTGATTTTAAATTGGTATCAGAGCCTAACCCTAGAATTTGGTTTAATCACCTTAGGGAGATCCTCTTTATTTGGCTATATTCATTTGTTGCATCTATTATTTGTTTGTGCACTAACTTGTTTTCATGGCATCACTCGACTTCTCTAACATCAAGTCCCCACCCAAATTTTGATGGGTTGAACTCCCCATTTGGAAGGTCAAAATGAACCTATTCCTAAAGTCCCTAGGAGTTAGAGTTACCAAATTCATTACCAAAGAATTTGTTGAACCTCACGGTGATGAGGATACATGGTCCGAAGCAACCGCTAAGTATTATGAGGTCGATGCAAAAGCCCAATATGCATTTACACAAGCATTAAATGAAGATGATCTTTCTCGTGTAATTAATTGCAAAGCCTCTTATGAAGTTTGGAATGATCTTATCATTACTCATGAGGGGACGTCGCAAGTCAAAAAAGATCCAAAATTGACTTGCTCCATTATCAATATGATATATGCTTGAACATAAAAGTATAGATGAAAATGCACACTGATCAATAAAAAGTAAGCACAAAAATAGGTAAAGGAATGTTGGTCGATGTTACTGCTTTTGCGATTCTTCCGTAGTAGCAAAGTGGCTTTACGAGTCGAATCCACAAGGAGGGAGAGCGATGAAAACTTGATGCAGCTTCTTTGTTCAAGAAAAAAGAAAGTTCTTTGTTTCAAAGAAAGAATTTGAAAATGAAAACAAGTTGGTTTCAAAAATTATTTTAGAATTTTTTGGTGGTTTGTAAAATTGGATTTTCTTAATGGTAAAAACGCATGACTAATTTTCTACTAAGTGCTCCCACTAATTCCTAACTTTTTGAAAATGTGGCCTCACGATAGATCATAGGGAAGCATAACCCTTATGCATAGAAAATATTCATGTGGAAATCAAGCGAAAGTTCTTCCTTTAACTTTAGCTTTACACGGCAAAAACTTGAACATTCCCTTATCAAGATCCAGTTGAAGGCGAGAATACGGGAAGACACAAGTGCACTAATGGTATCAGTAAAGTTAAAAAGAAAATCTCTAACTTACAAAAACAAGCAAAGTTTAAACTCTATAGATCATCAAAAACCCGTTAAGCATGAAATATAAGAGAGCTAATACTTGTAAGTAAGTTAGAGTTAGAACCCTCGTCTTAAGATGTCATAGCTCTCGTTTGCACAAGGCTTATTTGACACTATTGACTCATTTGGCTTATCAATCAAGCTGTTAGAGATTAGTGGGTTAGTAGCTAGTTAGCCATGTAATGAAGGAGTTAGTTAGACATGGTAGTAAAGAAAATAACAAGAGAGAAGAGGTAAAAAGAAAAGGAGTTACACTAAAACAAAGAGATAGAAGCAAATGAAAGCAACTAGTAAATGGAAAGAAGAAAAAGAAGTAATTACTTATATTAGTTTGTCACCCTCCAAATACAACTTTTACACACTCTCTCTCTTTCACTCTAATGGCTAAACTAACTAGAAGAAGAAGAAAAGCAACAACAACTACAACTCCAAAATCAAACTAACATAAAGATCCTAAAGCTCTGAATATATTCTTTGTTGAACCCCAAGGGGGGTATTTATAGGCACCACGGGAAAGGGGGCCAGGGGGACAACCCCTGGCCCAAAGCACGGGCGAGCCCGCGCCCGTACGGCCGCAAAAATGCGGCCCTGACCGCATTTTTGCGGCCCTCCAAGGGCGGGCGCGCCTGGCTTCCTGCTGGGTGCCGTCCCGTCTGTTCCCTGTCAGCTGGATCTTCTGGTTTGCTGATTTGATTTTCTGGGCTGACA
This sequence comes from Agave tequilana, assembly GCA_038442645.1. Classification (NCBI taxonomy): domain Eukaryota; kingdom Viridiplantae; phylum Streptophyta; class Magnoliopsida; order Asparagales; family Asparagaceae; genus Agave; species Agave tequilana. The sequence goes on along the minus strand of JAVJIF010024981.1, from coordinate 42,680 downwards.
AAATCTTCTCCTTAAGATCAATGGCTACTTGGTAGGCCTTTAATTACCTATTAAATTGTGATTTAGGGTCTTTTTCTTCATATGCACACCATAGACCTAGGATCAAGCAAGCAAAGCTTTATTAGAAGAATTTTATACCAAATAAATATGCAGATGTGATAAAAATTATGCAAAATTATAGACTAATCACAGCCCCACACTTATCTTTTTGCTCGTCCCGAGCAAAACAAAAATAAGAAAATTATTACACCACTTTCGCAGGTGATGCGATTGCACTGAGCTTGTGCAACAAGCCTTTAAACCTCTAGGTTTTCCTTAGAGGAGGAATGTTGTCTCCTAAGGGTTTTCAGCGGATTGCACCTACAAAATCCAGTAAGTGAAGAAAAATATTTAGTTGTTAGCAAACCTCTTTCAAGAAAAAGAACTTTCAATCATCTTAGTAAAAATGACCGAATGATGTAAGAATTAGGTTCAACCCTCATAAGTCCTCCTATACTTTAGCTTTCATGAAAGAAGAAATTATGATTTTTCTTTAAATTTAGAAAGGATCTTGTACTTCTAACTCATTCTGTTATTTGCTTTAGATAGATATGCATAATGTGTAAGTGTGTTGTGCTTCAGATTTTTCAACTCAACTTTGAATATCATTTAATTTTATTAATATTCTTGGTTTCATTAGGCTTTCTACTTTACTCATGTAACACATATCAAACCGATGACTCCCAAACCAGATGAGTTTAGGGCACCAGGTGGAAAAAGACCCTTCAGGTCAAATATGAAAGTAGAGTAGGCTACAAAATCAAGATTTACTTATATATTATATATATTTATTGTTTTTTTTGGCGTGAGTAATCATGCTCTTGAGACAAAATTATCCAGCATTTTTTTCTTTTCAGAGTTGTGTCTCTGAATTCAAGCATGTGTGTGTGATTTATGCATATTCTATTAAGGCTAAATAAAAGGTATAAATTATTTTCCTTTTCCCTCCCAACTCTTAGTCAAACCAATATTCCATTTTTATTTAGGCTAAAAGAAAGATTCCTTAATAAGGTTTCCTTAATTCCTACAACCTTTTGGTATTTTTATGAAGAGTATGAAAATTCTTTTTCTATTAAGGAGATTTTTTTTTTGAAAGTAGATAGAAAAGGAAAAAGTGAAAGTGTTAGCACCCCGCACACCTATCTAATGCATTGTCCTCATTGAATGTCATGTAAATGCAAATGCAATAAATAGGGTGAAGAAATGATGTTACCGCCTTCGTCGACTTGGGCCAGCCAAGTGCGAATAGGCGAAAGAAATGTCAAAAAAATATAGAAGAGGTAAGCATATAAACAATAAGTAATAAATTTTTTTTAGTTGTGGTGTGGATGGCTGTGGTTAGGTGTATGATGAGGCAAAAAGAGTCAGCACACTAGCAGCTGGTGATGCAGGCTCAGTGGTAAAAAGGACTTCAGTCTTTACCCATTCACTTTAAATTCCGTGTTGCTCTTAGGATCAATAATTACCACAGCACCGTGTGGGAAAACGGTGCGCACAATGAACGGTCCAGACCAACAAGTCTTCAGCTTCCCCGCGAAAATGTGAATCCTAGAGTTATACAGCAGAACCTTATCTCCCGGGGCAAAGTTTTTCCGGTTTATGATCTGGTCGTGAAAAAGTTTAGTCCTGCTTTTGGTGATCCGAGCATTCTCATAGGTTTCATTTCATATCTCCTCTAATTCTGAGACCTGTAGTCTCCTGAGCTCACCTGCCTTACTCAGATCAAAATTGAGTTGCTTAATGACCCATAGGGCACGATTTTCTAACTCGACTGGCAGATGACATGCTTTTTCGAATATGATTCTGTAAGAATTTATCCCCAGGACTGTCTTAAAAGTAGTGCGGTAAGCCCATAATACATCGTTGAGTTTGGCCTACCAATCCTTTCGTTTTGTCCGACAGTCTTTTCCAAAATAAGCTTGATCTGTCGATTGGTGACTTTAACCTGCTCATCCGTCTGGGGATGATACGGAGTAGATAACTTGTGATTGATGGAACATTTTCGCATCAGAGCTTTAAAAACTCTATTGCAGAAATGCGATCCATTATCACTAATTATCGCTCTAGGGGTGCCAAATCAGGAGAAGATGTTTTCTTTGAGAAATTTGACAACCACTTTGTAGTCATTGGTCTTTGTAGGAACAGCTTCTACCCATTTAGAAACATAGTCCACAGCAACCAAAATGAACTGGTTGCCGAAGGAATTAGGGAATGGTCCCCTGAAGTCGATACCCCAAACATCAAGATTTTCAACTTCTAGGATCGAGTTTAGGGGCATCATGTCTCTTCTTGAAATTTTTTCATTCTTCTGACAATTTGCACATGTCTTGCAAAAGTAGTATGAATCTTTGAACAAAGTGGGCCAGTAAAACCCACTTTGTAAAACTTTCTCTGCAGTCTTGCGGGGACCGAAGTGTCCTCCGCATGCAAGTTCATGGCAAAAGCTGAGCACTCCTCTGTTATTCCTCTGGGATGCATCGTCGAATAATCTGGTCAGGACAATACTTAAAAAGATACGACTCTTCCCAGAAGAAGTACCATTTGGGCAAAGAAATGACACTGGTCATGCTTTGTCCAATCAGCAGGTAATTGTCCAGTGGCCAGGTAATTGACTATGTCCGCATAACATGGTTCCTTGAAAATGGCCAGAATGTGCTCGTCTGAGAAATCCTCATTGATCGGAGCTTGTATGAGAGGTGCGTTCGGAATTCGTGATAGATGATCAACGACCACGTTTTCTGTACCTCGTTTATCCCGAATTTCCAAGTCAAATTCTTGAAGTAAAAGGATCCACCGAATCAATCAGGCCTTAGCTTTCTTCTTGGTCATGAGGTATTTTAGTACTGAGTGATCTGTGAAAATCACCGTCTTTGAGCCTAACAAGTATGGCTGGAACTTCTCTAACGCAAAGACAACGGCCAAGAATTCCTCCTCGATCGTTGTATAATTCTGTTGGGCGTCATTCAAGGTCCTACTCGAGTAGTAAATCACGTGCTGCCTATTGTCGATGCGCTGTCCTAGAACAACGCTAATAGGAAAATCAGAGGCATCGCACATGATTTCAAACGGTTGTGCCCAATTAGGAGCAGAAATAATAGGCGCAGAAATAAGTTCTTCCTTAAGCTTCCCCATGACTTGAAACATTCATCGTTAAAATCAAAGGGCACGTCCTTTGCGAGCAGGTTGGTTAAGGGCCTAGCGATCTTGCTAAAATCCTTAATGAACCGTCGGTAGAACCCAGCATGCCCTAGAAAGGATCTAATATCATTGATGCTTTTAGGTGGTAGAAGCTTAACAATTACTTCTACTTTAGCCTTGTCCACTTCAATTCCTCTCTTAGAAATCTCAGGGCCTAAGACAATCCCCTATCTCACCATGAAGTGACATTTCTCCCAGTTCAGAGTTAGGTTCTTTTCCTTGCATCTTTGCAGAACCAATTCAACATGATGCAGACATTGTTCAAATGAATCTCCGTAGATAGAGAAGTCATCCATGAAAATGTCAAGAAAACGTTCTACCGTGTCGGAAAACAAACTGAGCATGCACCATTGGAATATCGCATGAGCGTTGCATAATCTAAAGGGCATGCGTCGATAAGCGAAGGTTCCGAACGGGCAGGTGAACGTAGTCTTTTTCTTGTCTTCTACAGCAATGGGGATTTGATTGTACCCCGAGTACCCAGCTAGGAAGCAATAGTACTCATGTCCAGTCAAGCGTTCAAGCATTTGGTCAATTAAGGGTAGCGGGAAGTGGTCTTTACGGGTGGCTGCATTCAACTTTCTATAGTCGATACAAACGCGAACCTTGGTAGGCAGTCTTGTTTGTACCAACTCTTTTTACTCATTTTCAACCACCATAAAGCCAGCTTTCTTTGGGACCGCATGAACAGGGCTAACCCATTGGCTATCAGAAATAGGATAAATGATCCCATTATATAGTAGTTTCAAAATTTTGCTTTTATTGCCTCTTGCATGAGTGGGTTAAGCCTGCGTTGTGGGTCTCTCTTGGGAGTTGCTTCATCAGTTAAATGGATTCTATGTTGAACTATGGCTAGACTTAGCCCTTTGATATCCTTCATCGTCCATCCAATGGCTTCCCTTTGTCTTTTCAGAATAGATATTAAGCTATCCTCTTGTTGTTCAGTCAGGTGGGATGCTATGATGACTGGCAGAGTTTCTCTTCCACACAGGTAGGCATACTTGAGCTATTCAGGTAAGCCTTTTAGCTCTAGGGAAGGTGTTCCTTCATTGGAGGCAATCTCTAGACTTTCAATCCTATGATGAGGTACATTTGGGCTTGATGCCCAGTCCACTGCCGAATCCATGATCTGGTCTAGATTAAAATCCTTTGACTCCAGATCAAACTCTGCCTCTGTTTCTATCTCCAGGCTTTCCTCATGCTCACTGGTCAGATTTTCAATAGAATTGACCTCAAAAGTCTGATCATTGATATCCCTGGGTTGTCTTCCAAGATTGAAGACATTGACTTCCTTCGTCATGTCTCCAAAGGTTAATCGCATGGACCCGTTCCTACAATTGATTATGGCATTGGCTGTAGCAAGGGATGGGCGCCCTAAGATGACCGGAGTTTGAGACCGCGAATTTGACACAGGTTGGGTCTCAAGCACAATGAAGTCAATGGGGTAGATGAAATCCCCGACCCAGATGAGGACATCCATGATTTCCCCCTTCGGAATTTTCACAGATCGGTCATCTAACTGAATGGTGACTCGAGTTGGACTCAGCTCACCCAACCTAAGTTGCTGGTATACTGAGAGAGGTAGCAAGTTGATACTTGCTCCCAGGTCAAAAAGTGCTCTGCTAATTTCTATTTGTCCTATGGTGCAGGAAATTGTGGACATCCGGGATCCTTGTATTTCACTGGAATGGGACCAGACAAAATTTCGCTTATATTGGTTGCCAAGAACACTTTCTTGGGCACATTTGTCTTTCTCCTTTTTGTACAGTATCCCTAAGAAATTTGGCATAGGCTGGGACTTGTTGGATAGCGTCAAGAAAAGACACATTCAGTTTGACTAGGTTAAACATCTCAAGTATCTTCTCCATGTGCATATTCTTGTTATTATTCCTAAGCCTATTCGGAAAGGGTGCTATAGGCTTATGAACTTGTTCATCAGCTTTGTCCTCGTCAGATGTTTGTGGAGCAGATTGGGAGGAACTTGCAGAGGTGGAGGCTAGAGTAGGATCAATGTGGACTGGATTTTTCTGTTGGTAGACCTGGTTGTCCACCTTCTTTCCAGATCGAAGTGTGTAAACAACATTGCACTGGTTGATCGAAGGATCCTGAATTTCATACGCTTGATTGGAGTTTTTAGGGTTAACTAGTGGCTGACTAGGTAAAGTACCCTTTGGTCTTTCACTTAGAGAGCTAGCTAATTGGCTCATCTGCATTTTCAATCTCGATATGGCCTGTGAATGGTTGTTCAGCATTTGTCCCTGATTTTGCACGAAAGCGGCTTGGGACTTCATAAAAGCTTACACGCTCTCCTCCAATTTACTGAATTTCTTTTCCAATGGTGAACTTTGGGAGGAGAAAGATGGAGCTTGACTGGGGAAATTTGGTGGAGGACTGAGATGGTGAAAATTGTTAGAGAAATTAGGCATAGGAGGATTGTTCTAGGCCCAAGAAAAATTTGAGTGATTTCTCCAACCTGGATTGTATGTTTGCGAGTAGGGATTATGTGGCGGCCGTGAGTAGCCTGCGTTCAGGTGTTCTGGTGACACTTGCTAAGTATGGAAAACAGGACACTCTTCAAAGACATGGTTCGGTGCCTGACAGTATGAACAACCCGGATTGTGAATTGGTGGTGGGTTGATTTGGTTGACATTGGCTGACTCTTTTATTTCTAGAGCCTCTATTCTCCTTATTAGGGTTGCAATCTTAGCTTCTGCAGCTATGGATGATTCTAGAGATAGAAGCCCTCCTCTTGAAGCTATAGATTGTGAATTCCTTGGTTTTTCCGAGGCTGGCACCTATTGCAGGGTTTTCTCAGCTAAATCCTCAAATAAATCCCAACCCTGATCTCATCCTTTTGCAAGAACCCCCCCTGACACATGGTTTCTAACAGGGTTTTCGTTTGATAATCTAAACCATCGTAGAGAATCTGGCACTGACGCATTTCTCCACACCATGATGAGGGCACTGAGCTAGGAGATCTTTGAATCGCTCAAAGTATCTCCAGAATGGTTCACTTGGTTCTTACCTAAACTGCATGATGTTCTTTCCAATAAGGGCAGTTTTGTGAATTGGGTAGAATTTCTTCAATAAGGCCTTGACGAAATCATCCCACGTTGTAACTGAATCTACCGCCAAACTATACATCCATTTCTTAGCTAGGTTCTTTAGGGAAAAGGGGATGAAACGTAACCTAACGGCATCATCTCCTAGCTGGGGAATACGCATCATGAGGAACACTTCTTCAAATTCCCTAACAAAGAAGTATGCGTCCTTTGATTCTAAACCATAAAACTTTGGGAGAGTGTTGATGAATTGAGGCTTTAATTCAAAGTTATTTCCATTCGCCTCGGGCAGTTTTATACAAGATGATAATGAGGTTCTGATCGGGTAAAACCTGTCCTGAAGTAACGCCATCACTGGTTCTGGATGCAAAGGTAGAGAAGTGTTTCTGGTTAATCTGAAAGTCACAGGATCTCTAATCCACTCTTGCATGCAGCACACCACAGACAATGTAAAGACAACAAACACTCGAAAAGAATAAAAAATAAACAAAAGAAAGAAAAACAACCAAAAAGCCTTAGTCTAAGGTACCTAGAGCTAGACGACTCCTAACTAGTCGATTCTCCGGGGGAGGCTGTTGCAGGAATTCGACTACAAGCTAATCGGCCAGGAAAGGGCAAAACTCGGTGGGAGGTATCCGGGCATGAGCCACGGGCCTTAATTACGCCAAACAATGGAGCTTTCGAGGCTTTTTCTCTCAATCTACTTTCCTTAGACACCGATTTTGCAGGAGTATAGTTCTTGCAATTTTCACCCTCGGTTAATCTCCTAGTGAGTCTGAGATGTCCCTAGGGCCAATGTCTATCAATTTCTAGTTAAGGCTTGGGATAGTGTGAGTGCACTTGGAGATGATTTTTGGGCTAAGGAAGGGTGATGAAATCTCCACCTTATCTTGTTTATTTGTGATTTTTCCCTTAATATCAATTGTGCAAGTGTACAGTATATTCACAAGGTAACACTCAAAGCGATAAATCATTCCAAAATGTTGGTCCTATCTATATGAATGCACACGTACCTTTTCTCCAGCACTCTTCAATGGAAATTGAAGTGAATTGAAATAGACACGTGCCCTAAATGCAAGAGTCTAATCTGAATTTCAATTAAGCAACAAATGGATTTCTGTTGAGTTTATTACACATGTATAAGGTGAAGCATTAAAGGGAACTAAAAAATTTAAGAAAGCTGTTTGAGCGATTTTTGGCAACCCTGCAGAAGAGTTTGTTAGTACTTCAATCGGAGAAACTCGCTTTTACACGAATTTTCCGAGGACAAATGAATCCTCGTGCAACATCTTTGACCACCACTTTCGCTCCCATGATAGTGAGCTCCTTGGTACATCTCCTACACACAAGAACAAAGAAATTTTTTAGTATTGAACAATAAAGCCGTTCCCTCCCCGGTAACGACGCCAAAATTTGATCGACAAAAAGCAAGCACAAAAATAGGTAAAGGAATGTGGGTCGATGTTACTGCTTTTGCGATTCTTCCGTAGTAGCAAAGTGGCTCTATGGGCTGTATCCACAAGGAGGGAGAGCAATAAAAACTTGATGTGGCTTCTTTGTTCAAGAAAAGAGAAAGTTCTTTATTTCAAAGAGAGAATTTGAAAATGAAAATAAGTTGGTTTCAAAAATTATTTTAGAATGATTTGGTGGTTTGTAAAATTGAATTTTCTTAATGGTAAAAACGCATGGCTAACTTTCTCCTAAGTGTTCCCACTAATCTCTAACTTCTTGAAGATGTGGCCTCACGATAGATCATAGACAAGCATAACCCTTATGCATTGGAAATATTCACGTGGAAATCGAGTAAAAGTTCTTCCTTTAACTTTAGCTTTACACGACAAAAACTGGGACATTCCCTTATCAAGATTCAGTTGAAGGCGAGAATACAGGAAGACACAAGTGCACTAATGGTATCGGCAAAGTTAAAAAGAAAATCTCTAACTTACAAAAACAAGCAAAGTTTAAACTCTGTAGATATCAAAAACCCGTTAAGCATGAAATATAAGAGAGCTAATACTTGTAAGTAAGTTAGAGTTAGAACTCTCGTCTTAAGATATCATAGCTCTCGTTTGCACAAGGCTTGTTTGACACTATTGACTCATTTGGGTTATCAATCGAGTTGTTAGACATTAGTGGGTTAGTAGTTAGTTAGCCATGCAATGAAGGAGTTAGTTAGAAATGGTAGTAAAGGAAACAAAAAGAGAGAAAAGGTAAAAAGAAAAGGAGTTACACTAAAATAAAGAGATAGAAGCAAATGAAAGCAACTACTAAATGGAAAGAAGAAAGATAAGTAATTACTTGTATTAGCTTGTCACCCTCCAAATACAACTTTTACACACTCTCTCTCTTTCACTCTAATGGCTAAACTAAGTAGAAGAAGAAAAGCAACAACAACTACAACTCCAAAATCAAACTAATATAAAGATCCTAAAGCTTTGGATATCTTCTCTGTTGAACCCCAAGGGGGGTATTTATAGGCACCAGGGGAAATGGGGCCAGGGGACAACCCTTGGCCCAAAGCGCGCCCGCGCCCGCGCCCGTACGGCTGCGAAAAGCGGGCCGGGCCGCGTTTCTGCGGCCCTGCCGGGGCGGTGCGCGCCTGACTTCCTGCTGGGTGCCATCCCGTCTGTCCCCTGTCAGCTGGATCTTCTGGTTTGTTGATTTGATGTCCTGGGCTGACAAAATCTCCTCTCTAAGGTCAATGGCTACTTGGTAGACCTTTAATCACCCATTAAATTGTGATTTAGGGTCTTCTTCTTCATATGCACACCATGGACCAAGGATCAAGCAAGCAAAGCTTTATTAGCAGAATTTTATCCCAAATAAATATGCGGATGTGATAAAAATTATGCAAAATTAGAGACTAATCACTCACTCGGTTCACCAAGATCACTAATGCTTTATCCTCTTTAGGTGATAAGATTGATAATGACCAAAAGATCCAAAAGGTCATTAGAGCTCTTCCCAAATCTTGGGAAGTCAAGGCAACCACCCTCAAGGAGCTCAACGATAAGGAGAAGATGGACTTCTCCGGCTTCATCGGTAATCTCAAAACCCATGAGATGGAAATGAAGGTGAGGGAAGAAAGGGAGGCTCCAAAGAACAAAGCAATAACTTTCAAGGCGACTCCATCCTCCTTTGATGAAGATGAATCATCGAAAGACTACGATGAGGACTTTACCATGCTCATTAGAAAAGTGGGCAAGATGTTCTACAAGAAAGATAGACAAAGCAACATCCGAAGAGGAAGATCTCAAGGAAGACTTGAAAAGAAAAGGAAGGAAACGGGTCCGTACTTCCATTGCAAAAGAATGGGTCATCTAATTGCGGATTGCCCCTCTTTACAAGCTATAACCTCCAAGAAAGTGCAAAAGCAGAAGAAGGCGATGGTGGCCACATGGGATGACTCGGAGACAGAATCCGAAGAGGAGATCGACACCGCACACATGTGCTTCATGGCACATGGTGATGAAGCTTCTACGGTAAACCTAGAAAACTCTTTAGAAGATGAGGATTTGACCATGGATGACTTAGCACAATTTTTGAAGAAAAACAAAATAGAGATGAAATTTCTCTTTCACAAAACAAAAAATTGAAAAAGGAAAATGATTTATTAAAGAACAAATTTGACATTGTTTTAAATGAGAAAAATGATTTGTCAAAATCTTTTGAGAAAATGAAAATGGATTTTGAAAAATATAAAACTACTTATAAGGGTTAAAGCCCAAGTATCACTTGTAATAAAAATGAATTTTTAAATATTCAAAAACGCATTGAGGTTTTGGATACAACTTTGAAAAAGTGTGCTTTTGACATGAATAAATTTGTATCTATGTTTCCAAAGGGAAAAACCCATAGGAAACACACTTCTCATGAAAATCATGCATACATACATCAACACAAGCATGCACTTATGTATGAAAAAGTATATACTTGTGCTCATTATGGCCGCAAAGGCCATTTTACAAAATTTTGTTATGCAAAATTAAATATAATTAATAAGAATGTTTGGGTTCGAGAAAGTACTAACTCCATAGGACCCAAAAAGATTTGGGTACCAAAGGACACGCCAAATTTGATTGATACAGGTGCGTTGTCCTCCTCCAAGACTTAGGGGGAGATGGTACCCGGGTGGTGGATGCATCAAAGCTCAACGAACAAATTGTCACTTGCATCGCTATCAATGAGGCACCTATTTTGGAGATTGCCCATGTTTTGATAACTTCTCCACTTGAGAATTTTATTTCTAACTGGACCTATACATGCATAGGATTTGCTAGTTTCATTTTGTGATAATATGCTTTAATTATGTAGACTTGGATATCCTTATTTTTTGTATCTTGACTATAGTTGAGATTGTGTATTTAGTTTGCTTTTATTTCTATACTAGCCATATTTTTTTTGTCCATGTATCAAGTATTTTTTATTTGGCTAATAAATGTTTTTATAAGTATATTGTCAAAAATGAAAATTTATTTAATCAAAATTAAGCAAATTAATAGAGATAGCAATTGCGCGCCTCAACTCTTATCTAAAGGAATGTCGAGGAGAAGTTCAGAACCCTTAAAGGGGTATTCGGCTTCAATATCTCAAATTTATTGCTTAATTATTGAGAAATATGTTGTTAATAATAATAAAATAAAAAATTAATTTTTATGTGTTTTTCATGCCTATTAAAATTTTAACATTGTTTCCCTATTTTATGTGTATAAATATATTATTTTTTTAATTTTATCTTAAAAACAAATTAAATTAAAACAAAAATAAAATTTTTAACTATTTTTGGGAAGTTACGGTCGACCGACCGGTCGACCGAGTTAGCCTGTCATAGGCCCGGTCGACTGGGCGATCGACCGATTTAGCCTGGAATAAAAAAAAATTTTAGCCCGACGCCGGTCGACTGGGCGGTCGACTGACTGAAACCGAGTTTGCTCTCGGTTTGTGCCGGTCGACCGGGCGGTCGACCGGAAGCCGGGTTGGCTATTTTTACCCAATTTTATATAAAGCCCTAATTCCCAAATCTCTTCTCCCCATCTCTCTCTACCGGCTTCTCCCCATTCCTCTCTTCAATTCTCTTCTTCCCCCATCAATTCCAACCCCCAAAACTCTTCCCACTCCAATATTTATCCTAGAAAATTTGCTAAAATCACTTTCAGGCTTCAGATCTGCAACTTCTTCAAAGAATTTTTGAGATTTTCAAGGTATATCTATTTCTTCCTTAAATCTCTTAAATTTCCTAGAATATTCTTGTTTATTTCCAATATTCATGCCATACTCTTGTTCTTTATCATCTAGTTGTCTAAAAGATCTAGATCTGAGAAGGGGAAAACCCCTGAATCATCTTCCAACCCCTTCATCTCCCAAAATGCATTTGATAGATTTACAGTAATCCACAATAAAAGTATTATCTCTAGTAGTACTGTGGTGCTTAGTGATTTTGAGCACCTTAATCTTGCTAATATTTAAGTACTAGTTCACTTGAGCATTTTGTCACCATCAAAGAACCAGTTTACCCTGAACTAGTACACTACTTCTACTCTAACATGTCTTTTTAAGATAATCACATAAGGTCTAGAGTTTTGGGCAAGGATATTAATATTTTCCTTGATAAATGTGCACGTCTCCTACACCTCTCCTGTGAGGGGGTAGATATCTATAATGTGGATTTACATGATTTTTCTTATCCTGATGGTGAGTCTGCCCACACCGCCTCCATATTGCTTCATGACGATGATAACCCTGCTCTAGTTAGGAATGAGGAGGTGAAGTACTGCACTCCCACCGCCCAAGTCTTAGCCAAAATTGTTTTCTATAACCTCCTGCCAAAATCAGGAGAGTATAGTCATGCTAGGGGTTCTGCTCCTCTTCTGATCTATTGCCTTCTGAAAGGAATTAGAATTGATATTCCTAAACTCATCATTGACTACATGACGTCCGATATTCTTCTGATCCCAAACCGGCACTTGCCCTATGGGATGCTCATCACACGTCTATTGAAGCAACTCAAGTTCGATCTTTTCACTGAACGGTCCATCGAACCGTCAGTTGACATCAATAACACTCTTCTCAAGAGGATGCGTGTTAGTGAGCGTGCTCCTGCTCCTCAGCCGCAGCCTATCTTACCTGCTGTTGCTTCAGGATCTTCTTCTGCTTCTTTTACTCCTTTTGATCCATATCTAGCTCTCTCCACTCAGCTTCAGGAGTACAACCTGCAGATGACCGCTCAGATGACCGCTCACTTTCAGCGGCTAGAGCAGCGAGTGGACAATGATCTCCAGCATATTTGTGCATCTAGCACACTAGAAGAGCTCAAGGATCAAGCAATATCGAGAAGACTATTTCAAAATTTGTATTTTTACTTTTTCCATTTTAGTTAGGATTTATAGTCATTTGTTAAAATAAAGACGATAGAGTTTGATAGCTTTTGGGATTGACACACACACACACACACTTCATATTCCTTTGTATTTTCAAGCAAAAATTTATTACCATGTTTCTTACTGTTTTCCTTATCGAGTTTCAGAAAAAATAAAGTTTCGAAAAACCAAGTTTCGGAAAAACGAATTTTGGAAAACTAGTTTTTGGTTCGGAAAAGAATTTTATCAAAATATAGTTCTAATTTATTTGGTGTTGATCCATTATCACACTCTAGCTCTTCAAATTCCTAGAACTCTATTTTATATTTACTCATCAAAAGAAAATTTGTTAGAAAAATATTGGTTTCAAAAAGATTTCCAAAAACAGGTTTTGGCCCTTAGCCGGTTGATCGGGCGGTCGACCGCTGGCAGAGCAGATTGCCCTGTCGGTCGACCGGGCGGTGGACCGACATGCACCAAGTGCAAATGTGCACTTCGGTTCACCGGCCCGTCGATCGGCTACAAGAGCAGTGCTCTCTGTTTGGTCCGGTCGACCGGCCCGGTCGACCGATAGAGAGTTTCACTCTCTGTTTGGGGTCGACGATTTTCCCAACGGTCGAAAATCTGACCGTTGGCGGTCGACCGGCAGCAGAATTTTCTGCTAACTTGGCTCCCAATGGCTAGATTCAGTTTTGTCTTTTGTTGGGTCTTGTCCCAACGGATCTATTGTATTTTCTAGCCTGATTGTCATCCCCTATACATAGTGGGACTATAAAACAACTTCATAACAAAATTTCTAAGCCTTAGATCAAAGTTTTTAATAATTTAGCCTCTTTGCAAAAGATTTTCTCTTGAGCCAACTATTTCCAAAATTTGGTGTTTTAACATGAGCCTTTCCTCTACTTCTTTACTTACTATTTGCACTACACAATCTTAAGTGTCTCACTTCCTCATCTTGGTTGTAGGGTTTCGCTTGTGAGTTATCTTTGTGGTCAAGTGTTGATCACCAGTTTTCTTCGATTGAGAAGTTGTAGAGGTTACGGCCTCGAGCGAGCTAGTGAGCTCCAAGTTGGTGTTGCGGCACCGTGAGAGAGGACAAGTGTGTCCGAAGAGTTCTAGTGAGAACTTGTAACCGATTGACGATCCAGTGGGATCAGTTATAGTGGAAATCCTTCATCGTGTTGAAGGCGGGGACGTAGAGCAGTGACTCGAACCTCGAAACATATACTTGTGTTTGCGATTTCCCACTCTCTCTAAACTCTACTCTCTCTCTCTCTTTACTTGCACTTATATTACTTACTCTTTTGCAAGCTTTATCTAATTGTTATTACTTATTGCTAATTTATTTTTAATTCTGCATTATTTGCCATTAAGTATAGCCATCACCTATTCACCCCCCTCTAGGTGATTTTCAGTATTGTCATGATTAGGAGAATAAAATAATACTTTATTCAGATGTGAAGTTGAAATTGAAAGGAGGCACATCTGGTGTGTTCGAAATTCGGGGAATCAGTCGATCGCCTTGTACTGAGTGATCATATGTTATTCCAGTGAAGATTTGAGTGTTTGAATGTTCAAATGCGACTTCAGGAGTGAGGATATACCCTTTAAGGAAGCCTTACTTTACAAGCTCTCAATGAAAGCACCAATTGGTGATGGAGATTTTTCAATGTGATTGATCAAACAGTCAATCTCGCACCACAAATGAGAGAGTCTTATCTAAATGGGGGTGGAACTTTGAATCTCCACAACTACACGTTGAGATCTTTTCATAACAGCTCAAATTGTTGTGCTTTATTGTTGGGATTGACATGTCGAGATATCCCCCACTATCCATAACTACCCCCACAGAAATAAAAGAGCACTTAAAACGTGGGGATATTGTGGCAGCATAACTACCTTCGCGATCCAGGAAATCCTACTGTTGAGCTGTGTCCAGTGAAAGCGAGAAGCTACGCGGAGAGCATATGTTAGATATGAGAGAGATCTGGTAGTTACAGATGTTGGGAAAAGAAATGACCCGAGGTCCTCTCCTCGAGGTCGAATGTGAGCTCAAGGTAAGACCCAAGGCTCTTTCCTCAAGATCAAATGTGAGTTCGGGGTAAGGCCCGAGGCTCTCTCTTCGGGGTTGAATGTGACCCACTGATATCTCGAGTTCGTTGTCCACTTGAGACACCCCTGATGCAGCGAGACCCATGTTGCGATCTTGAGGAGTCATTGGATCCTAACCAGTACAATCCAATACTCCAAAAATTAGCAAGGGAAATCATCACAGATTCCTTGACAAACTGAACAGCATTAGACTAATGATCATTGCTCACATTTACTGTAGCACTTTTCTTAAAGAAAACAGCGCACAAGAACGGCGAGCACAAAGTACATTCTGGCAAACCACATGAAAATCACATAAAGAAATGAACAGAAACTCCCGAAAGCAAGATACAAACAGTCACAAACAGAAACGAGATCAAGCTTGGAATGGTGACAATCTTCAACCAACTTTGCAATGGAACGCAGGAGCAGAACTAGAACTTAGGTTGCTTGATGCAGCAATTTCTCTTGCAACTGCACACAGCACGACTGAACAAGTATCAAGATAGCTCCTAATGTGCAGCACAAGGTTCTCTGGCATAAGATCAAATTGACCAAAGAACAAATCATGCACAGCAGACCTCTCAGAAAAAAACTTGATGATGCAAATATATTATCTTGTGCTGGTTGAGTGTTTCAAGGCCAACAACACCATTAAAGCAGATGGCAACTGTCAAGTGAGCAGATATCAATAAAATCTTATCTAAGATATCTCAAAGCACTCGAGATACAATATAGTATCTATATTCTGCATGATTGCAATTAGCACAACTTTCATGAATAATGATCACGCAAGAAAATGCTGCCCAATTTGGTGGTAACTAGAGATCTAGTCCATGCAACAAACAGATGGAATGCCACCTTTTTAGGAATGAATTTTAACCAATCTAATGATTTGAAGTGAAAACTGGAGTTTTAGCACCTCATTTGTAAAGTACTGACAAGAACGTCTCAAAGGGGTGTCAAGCTGAGTGCTTTGTAGCAATCAACTGCTACTCCAATTCAGAGCTTTCAGCAGCACTAATTTCAAGGTACAGTTCTCTTAATCATGTTTTGAGCAGTTAATTAGTGAAAAAGGCACAACATGAATTCATTTATCGCCATGATCAACAGAATTCTACAAACATGTTTAGATAATTAGACAACCTTTTCCCTTGCAGACTTTTGCTTCCTAACAAGTTACCTTTCTACAAAACGATCAACAAATAGTGCTCAATGAAGTTGACTACTGAGAGATAAATGAAGTTCTGACAGCCTTTGGCCACAAGAAGTGTACAAAATAAGAGCACTTAAGAAAACATATCAGCAAGGAAATAAAATCACACATTTTTAGGTGCAGTTATAATCAAGAAACAAAACTAACCTTTGGTGCTTAGCTAACAGTAGGAATTTCTCATCTGTCTTTGGCTTTCAAGGATGTATCCAGTGGTACAAAATTCCCAGCCTGATGAGATAAAAGCACTCAGGTAGCCACTGTGAATTTGAGGAACCTGAAATTTGTCATCATTTTAACCCATTCTACAATAACTATATCCCTTAGGTCAAGATTCAGAATAATCATAAAAACTAAATGAAAAAAGGGCATGTTGGCAAAATCCTAGCATTTATATAAGAAAAGGCATACAAGAGCACTAATTGGTTAAACAACTCCTTCACTGCATCTGGATTTTGCTTAAATAGATTAATTATAATTCTAGCCTTCTCTTTTGTTATAGAGACACATGATTTCTTTTGTCCAACTTCATTTTGTTTTAAAACTGAGAGAGGAAAACAACTGAAGATACAAAATAACACAGTGCTTTTCTTCTGGCAGCCAGCTCAAAAAAGAGTAAAGGGGCAAAATTTTATCACTTATAAATGAAAAAGAATGCAAAGTGGTGCATCATATGATTAGCATTGTGTTGATTAAAGGGATTATCAGCCACCATGCTGATCACTGCAGATACCTTCTGGGAAAGCAACCTCTCTCCATTAACATAAGCGGGCCAGATTGGGAGTCCATTGTCTAACCTGTAGCAGGATAGGAACTAAGGTTTATGCTCAAAAACGTGTTTTCACCTGTGCGATAATACCAGGGATTGATCAATGATGCGCCATTAAAGGGTATCAATGTAGCCTTGTTCAAAATCTTCGAGGTACCTTTGGAAAGGTCAGTGCTGGGAAGATGATGCAGGAAGGCAGAGCCAATGACCCAAACTCACTGCCTCGGTCGACCGCCCGAGAAAAGGAGCTAAAGGTATCGGTCGACCGCTCTGTCGATCGATTGACGGACAAGAAACTGACTTGCAAGCAGAAGGCACATGGTCGACCGCCCGTCGAACGACACAAATAGAGGCCAAGAAATCAGCCGACCGCCTGGTCGATCTACCTGAGCGTACTGGCCATATCTGATTATGGTTTTCAGTTTGGATTGGAATTTTTAACTCTTTTACGACTTGAATTCCCAGATTAAAGAGAAGGGTTTTAGGCCTAAAGGATTCAAGGGCGGCCCTGGACTCGGGCAAGGGCCTAGGGCCCGAAAGCATAGGGAGTCAACTTTTTTGTTTAAAATCATATATAAGGTATTTTAAAAAAAAAGTTAAAATTCAATTCAAAGAGGAGAGGAATCAATGAATCATGATTGTATTTTCTATTTCTTATGTTGCTTTCTCTACTGTTTGCTGTTGAGTTCAGATTTGAACAGGGTCCTTCTGGTTAACTGCTAAGGGACCAAGAGTGAATTACCTCTCAAACTTCTAATTAATTTACAAGTAAACTCATAGAAGCGAAGGAATTGTAATCTTCTTAGGAAAAAAATGATTGAAAATGTAATACATTACTATATCTGTGATGTATTTTAGCTTAAGGGATAATAAAGTACAATTCTTTCTTGTGTTTGACTAAAAATGGCTGATTGTTGTTTGACGGGAGAAATGTAGGGTTCCTTGCAAAATTTCCTTGAATCAATTGAAAGATTACAATGGATTTACACTCCTATTACAAGAGAGGGAAGATGTTGAGACTTGAATCTCCCCTTTGTTTAATGCTGGGTTCTTCAGGTGGCGATGGAAAGTGAATCTTGTTTTCCGTTGACCGGATGAACGTAAAGAACTTTTGGGGATCTTCTCTTTGGATGGTCGATGGAGTGACACAGCTCTTGATCGACCAGGAATCTCAAAGAGATTGTATGCAAAGATTGGCTTGTACGCAGCAAGTTGCTTGAAGAGTTGAACTCTCTTTTCTTTCTTGTGGCAGCTCACGAGTCAAATTCTTCTCTCAGAATTATCTGATCAACTCACCCACTGACTAACCGACCCCTTCTCAATAACAGGCGGGGCTATTTATAGAGGTTTTAGGGTGAACGTGCCCCCTAAAAACGCTCTATAATCGGGGTTAACTTCCTCATTATGTGGGCAGTGATTGGTCCCATAACGAGAGCAGTTATAACTGAGACGCGATTTTTGACCCTCGCGTCTTGGTGTTGCAGTAATACTGAGACGCGGGTTTTCGACCCTCGCGCCTTGGTGAGGCTGAGACGCGGGTTTTCGACCCACGCGCCTTGGTGCCGCAGTAATACTGAGACGCGGGTTTCGACCCTCGCGCCTTGGTGCTGCAGTGGGGCTGAGACGCGGGTTTTCGACCCTCGCGCCTTGGTGCTACAGTGAGGCTGAGACTAGCCATGCGTCTGGAGTTCTGCTTTTTGATGACTTGTCTTTTAATGATTTTTAGACAGCCTACAGAACCCCCTCCAAAGTTTTCGATATTCCGTGGTTGGCTGGGACGGATTTCAAAATACTTTGGACTCTAGCTGAATTCACCCTTTTCATGATTGGACTGACAATGCTCCGAGCTTGATCTTGTTTGAAGTATGGCCTTCATGAGTGTACTGTTGAACTCTTTGAAGCCGTCAAAGATGATCGTGGCGAGTATCTAGATACACAGTCTAAACCTCCCCGATGCTCTGGGTTTGTCGTTGGTGTACTTTAAACCAGGAGTGAACAGTCATCTGCTTATGCCAGTGCACTGTTGAACTGAATTGCAGAAGCAAGAACTGAATACAAGTCCTACGGACGCAGAGGTTACACTGCTTTAAAGACGCGGGTATTGCTTCCTGATGCAGACGCGACTTTGGGCTAGTTGAAGAGGTGCGATCTTCGGAGGGACGCGCTTTTGGGATGAAGACGCAGCTTTGATTATGGAAGGACGCGGCTCCCTAGACGCAACCCTTAATTCTATCCAAACGCAGAGTTCAGGATGCAGCGAGGACGCAGTCTTATGTTCCTCAAAACTAACGCATAGATCTCAGCCAGTTAATAAGAACGCGGAGTTGGCTCAGTAAAGGCGTGGCTCTGGACCCTTGACATGGTGCAAACTCAAATTATATTGAGTTTATGATAGGAACACAATTGTCATCTCGCAATGTAGACGCAGCTCCAGAATCCCTGTGAATGACATAGGCCTTCTCTGTTGTGGACACAAGTTTCAGAACGCAGCTTTCAAATTTTATGTGACTTCAAAGCGTGACCTCAGAATGGGTCCCTTTTGCTGAGGGGACGCGGCTCTAAACCACTCCGAGAGACGCGATCGCGGCTCTGTTAACAGGAATGAGAAGGACGCCGCCTTCGAGTTCACAAAGGGATGCAAGCTTCTGGACGCGGCTCTTGGGCCTGCGTTTGGTGCAACTTCCCAGGCGTTACATGCGTCTTGTCTTAAATGTTAAATCGGCATTGACGATTGGAGACTTGTGTTCTCCGATGTTTCCCGAAGCGGCAGTCCACGCGTTAGCCCTTCATTGGGCTTAGACATTAATGCCTTTAAATGTCAAGTCGGCGTTGCCAGTTGGAGGCCCGCGTCCTCGCTGCTTCCCGAAGCGACGACCCACGCGTCAGCCCTTCATTGGGCCTTGACATTCGTGCGGGAATTAAGGCCGATGGCTCTGATTAGTGCGCCATTAATTACAGGCTTTATGGGTTGCCTATAAATAGGCATTGCCCCCTTAATAATCCATTACTTAGACTGTTTTCCCTCGAGAGCAAGAGCTCTGAGGGACTTCATCTTATTCCTTCAATGGGATTTGCCCTCATGGATGACGACGACCCAAAGCTTTCATGCTTTTCTTTAATCTCTCCAGAAGATTATCACTGTCAAGTGATTTCAAAATCGAAAAGCGTCTCTTTGAGTACCTTTTATGTCTGCTCCTTGATGCAGAAAGTTCAACCTTTAAAGGGTTATTCTGCGGGTAGGGATTACTTATCCGCCATGAAATACTCGGCCTGACTGAGTTTCAGTTTTGCTGTCCCTTGAAGAGATTCATCTTCTTGATCTTCTCTTGAAGTCTGAGTGGTGCGCCCATCATTTGGAAGTTGCGCCTTTTAGACTTCCTGACGAAGTGCGAGTTGATTGAGTCTGAACCCTGACTCAAAATCCTCTGGACGCGAGTGTAATGGACTTTTGCACCTGGACCGTGAGCTTTACATATAGAGCTCGCGTTTGGGGCTGTTGCCTTAGAAGAACTTTAATTCAAGCTGAAGGCTTCAGACTTTAATGTAACAACCCTTGCTTCTTAAACAAGGATGTGGCAGGTCTTAAAAATTAGACTGTGTTCAGGTCTGTGTACGCGAAGTCCACCACTTTGATCGCGTCTGTTTCTGTCGCAACAGAGTTTTGACTTTCTGCGTGGGTCATTCCCGCGTCTGAAGACCTCAGTCATAGCCACGTCTATTCTTCAATCTTTCTGTTTCAGGATTCTGACCTTCTGGTTTTTACTTCTCGCAGGTAGCCTTAATAATTCTTTCGCATATTCGCTAGGCCCTTGGAAGAATATATCGGCCAACGAACTTGTTTGACGGTCGGCCATTGGAGAAGAAGTCATGGCCCTTGTCTGCGGGAGATGAGGATTTGACATCCGCCGAGACCTCATTGGACATGATGCACCAGTCATGCTTCTGTGTCCGCCATGGTCACAGTGGGTATGGCGGTGGATATGGTGGTGGGTATGGTCCTCTTGCAGGACGTCACCTGTAAGGTCTCGAATCCTCCCTTCACCAATCTCACCCCAGAAGTGACATCAACGAAAAGTCTATATTCATTAGATGACTTTCTGGTGGTAGAGATGTTCATCAACGAAGGATCATGGCCTGCACCAGTTGGTCAGAAGGTTCTGCTGCATTTCGACCTCAAGAAACACCATTGTTCTTGGTCAACGAGGGGCTTCTTCGATGTTTACGTCATGCATGGTAACGTAATCAGCCTTCGATCGTCATCACAGCGCTCAACCCTTCTTTGGCGCCCTTCCAAACACCTTGTACTTGGAGTGGTGAGAAGCTTCAAGGAGTGAGTGCAACCTTTGAGAGAGAGGGACTTCTTTGTACTCCTTTATTGTAACACTCAATCTTATTGTATAAGAGAGTGTCTTGTATCACTTTCATATGTTGGATATAAATAAAAGACACTTTTGTTTTGTTTCCTTCTATTGTCTTGAGCTCCCTTTTTGTATTGAAAGTCAGACGAATAGAAGTAAAAGATCTTCGGCTCGCTAAAAAGATGATAACAAACTTAACGAGTCAAAGTTTGTAGAAAAATCCTGTTTCAGGAAATTCAACTGTGCTGTCAGAGGTGTAATTTTAACTTGACAGAAGTAAGATGATTCTTGTGGACCTGCCAATCTATAAATGAGAATGACAAGTGGAATTTGTACCCCCAGGGAGGATGAGTTTTCATCAGAGGTTTGGAATTAACTTAACCAAGACCCAGCTGGGAATTTTGTGAAAACACTGTTAACGGTGTAATGTTAACCTGACAATGTTTTGTTCTTTTTAAATGGACTTGTTACTCTATTGATGAGAATAACAAGTGAGACTAGACTCGCGGGGAATCTAGGGGGACTTTTTCCGTTAGAGGTGTGATATTAACTTAACGGGTTGAATACAGTCTTGTCAGAAGTGTGATGTTAACTCGACAAGGGTGTGAGCCAGAGGTGTGATATTAACTTAACTCAAGAGTGTTCCAGCTTCATTTGGGAAACTGAAAGTATCACTGTCATAGGTGTAATGTTTAACTTGGCAGCGAGGGCAATGCTAGAGGTATAATTTTAAGCTTGGCATCGGTCATCTCGACTTTAACAAGGAAGTCCGAGGGAAAGTCATGGCCTTAAGTGTATTGTTAAACTTAGCAATGACTTGGACGCTAGAGGTGTGCTGTTAAACTTAGCATCGTTCATTTCAGCTTCGATATGGAAGTCTGAAGAAAAATGACTGTCAGAGGTATAATATTGAACTTGGCAGCAACTTGATTACTGTTAGAAGTGTAATGTTGAACTTAACAGTAATTTGTCAGAGGTGTGGTATTAACTTAACAGAAATTGACTCGAGATAGGAGCAATTTGAGGACCTGTCATTCTACTGATGAGAAGTGACAAGTAAGGTTTGTACTCATAGGGAGTATTGAAAATTTTCATTACCAGAGGTATAGTGTTAACATAGCAATGATTGTATTTTGTAGACCTACCATTCTGTGTATGAGAATTGGTAAGGGATTTTAGAGGAGAGAGTGGAACTAGCCCACTTAGAATTTTTAGCAAATCCTCAGCTATCAACGGATTTGAGGTGCCTTTACCAACTACCGTTTGAGTGGGCTAGGAATGCTATTCCCCTCAGCATGGTGAGTTGTCGAAGACTTATGTTGGGCTTAGAGCCAACATTTTTCTCTATCCTTAGCCGTTGGAGGCTTCGGACGTTAATGAAAACAAGAATATTAGAACCCCAGTTTCGCCTTTTGTTTCTTTATCAATATTTACATCATGCATCATGGTACAGTCAGTGCCTGATTAGTTCGTCACTGATCTACCGTGGTGTGACTTGATGAAGGAAAGAAACTTTTCTTGGATCTGGAGCTTTGATCAGAGGTGTAATTTTAACTTAATCGGCGGGAGAGTACTATTAAGGATAGTACTTCTTTAGGAACCTGCCATTGATCGGCATCATGAGTGTATTGCCATTTAAAGTTATGAGGCGATATGATCCATTCGAGTAGGCTGACTCTACTACAAATGGCCCTTCCCATTTGGGTTGGAATTTTCCTTTTGTCTTATGCGTCATCACCATAGGTCTTCTGACGGCTAAGACAAGGTCACCTTTCTGAAAGTTCGCACTTTAACTTTCTTGTTGAAGGCTCTGGTAATCCGGGCTTGGTAGAGCTCAATTTGCTGTTGGTCCTACAGACGTTTATCATCTAAGGCCTCCAATTCTTGGAGTCGCTGTCGATGCTTCTCCTCCTTTGTCATTTCCGCTGTCAAGGCGACGCGTAGAGATGGGATTTGGATTTCTAGTGGAAGCACGGATTCACACCCATATACCAAAGAAAATGGCGTAGCTTTAGTTGGGGTTCGAACAGTTGTGCGATAGGCCCATAAGCATTCACCTAGCTTGTCGTCCCAGTCAAGCTGACTTTTCGAGACGAATTTCTTGAGAAGCTTACCAATGGTCTTATTGAAAGCTTCTGCGAGACCATTAGCGGCGGGGTAATATGTCGTTGAGGACACACTCTGGATTTTGTACTTAACGCAGAACCTCTGGAAAGCCTGACTGATGAACTGGGGTCCATTATCATGGACAATTTGCCGAGGTACACCAAAACGGTAAATGACATGATGTTTGACAAACTTGATCACATCAGATGACTTTACCTCCTTCAAAGGAATGGCCTCAGCCCATTTGGAAAAGTAGTCGGTTATGGCTAAAATAAACCGATGTTCTTTTGAGGATGGTGGGCTGATAGGGCCAACTACATCCATGCCCCACATCTCAAATGGCCAAGTAGAAGTCGTAGAGTGAAGGTACCCTGGGGCTTGATGGATGAAATCACCATGCACTTGGCAGGCGTGACATCTTTTGGCATAAATGATGGCGTCAGGGATCATCTTAGGCCAATAATATCCCAACCTTTGGAGTCGATCCCCAAGTTTTGGGCCAGGTTGGTGAGCTCCACACATACCATTATGGGCTTCTTTCAATACCTCCTATGCCTCTTTTTGTGAAAGGAAGCGAAGCAAAATCCCGTCATGTGATCGACGATACAATGTTCGAGTGATCGCATTGTAGTAGAATTTGGGGGCTTTCCTCCTAATGGCGGCCGCTTCTTTGGTGTCCTCGGGCAGGATGCCGTACAAGACATAGTCAATGTAAGGAAATCGCCAGTCTCTAGGCACCGGACTGGTTAACAACTCGAGAGCTTCTTTAACTTGACGATTTCTTGTTGGCTTCTGGTAATCCTCAGGAGCAATTATCGGGCAATATAGGTCGAGGCTGTGGACAAATATTTTCTCTATCGCTCCAGCCGGAAGAGCTAAGGAGGCAGCGAGGGACGCCAGTGCATCTGCATGCACATTTTGCTTGCGTGGTACATGGTCAATATAGAAGTTTGTAAACCTCTCGGCCATGTGGACAGTTGCGTTGTAATAGGGTACTAGATCTTCATGTTTGACTTCGTACTCCCCGCGAACTTGGCTGACGATAAGTTTAGAGTCACCATATGCCTCGAGATTTTGACGCCAATTTCATCGGCAAGTTACATCCCAATCAAGAGGGCATTGTACTCTGCTACATTGTTGGAACAAGGCTCGGTTAATGAGATGGCTCGAGAAATCACATAGTTCTGCGGGGATACGAGTACTACCCCTACTCCCGCTACTATATGTCCTTTTGGGCTTGTTCTCGATGCACTGTCAAAGAAAAGTTGCCACACTTGCCTTTCGAAAGATGTCTGGGTCAAGCAGACTTCAACGACCTCATCTGGGAAATCCTCATAAAGTTTGGCTGCCCTCGGATCTGGATGGTCAGCGAGGAAATCCGCCACCGCTTGTCCCTTCACAGCTTTTTGTGGTAAAAAGTGCATTTCATATTGGGATAACAATATGGCCCATTTTGCCAGCCGGCCGTTTAACGATGACGGCTTTGTCATGAGTAACCTCAAGGGGTTGACTTTTGATATGACATTTATAGTTTGGCCTACCAAATAGTGTCGCATTTTCTGAACAGCGAACACCAATGCCAAACATTCCTTCTCGATCGGGTTGTACTGATGTTCGGCCCCGATCATTGTTCTACTCAAATAGTAGATCGCTTGCTCTCGTCCCTGATCGTCGTTCTGGGCTAGTAAAGCTCCTAAAGAATGATCCATTGCCCGGACGTATATCAGGAAAGGTTTTCCAGACACCGAAGCTACAAGGACTGGTGGTTGTGTGAGGTATTGTTTGATTTCCTCAAATGCTTGCTGGCAAGCGTTGTCCCAAATGAACGAAACGCCTTTCTTCATTAATTTGGTAAAGGGTTGGCATCTTTCGGAGAGATTTGAGATGAACCTTCAGATGTACGCCAATCGTCTTTGCAGTCCCCTGAGCTCTTTGAGGTTTCTTGGAGGTTGCATTTCCTGGATAGTGCGAACCTTTTCCGAATCCAAATGAATCCCCGTGGAGGTTATGACAAATCCTAGGAATTTGCCACTGGCTACCCCCAGGAAGGATTTGGTGGTGTTCATCTTCAATTGATGGGCCAGCATGATGTCAAAGACAACCTTTAAATCAGTTATATGATCACCTTTAGCGCGGCTTTTTACTGCGATGTCGTCAACATAGCATTCCATCGTTTTGCGCATGTGTTCATGGAAAATGGCATTCATGGCCCTTTGATATGTCGCCCCTGCATTCTTTAGTCCGAAGGGCATGACAGTGTAGCAGTATACCCCCAGTGGTGTCCTAAAAGAGGTATGTTTTTCGTTGTCAGGATACATTTTGATTTGATTATATCCTGAAAATCCATCCATGAAGGACATTCGCTCGAATCTACATGTATTGTCAATCATGAAATCTGTGATTGGCAGTGGGAATTCGTCCTTGGGACAGACCTCATTTAGATCACGAAAATCAATGCAGATCCGGATCTTTTCGTTCTTTTTAGCAACGGGGACGATGTTGGCTATCCAATCAGGATGTTGTTCTTCCCTAATGAAGCCAGAGTCTATAAGTTTTCTGACTTCTGATTGAATTGCCTCCATTACTTCTGGACGGAACCGTCGCTGTTGTTATTTGACAGGCTTTACGTCCGTATTAATGTTGAGGCGATGCATAGCCACTCGAGGATCAAGTCCAGGCATGTCCTCGTAATTCCAGGCGAAGACATCTATATATTCTTGTATAAAAGATATTAGATCCTTTTTCTCAGAAGGTGACAGGCCTTCGCTTATAAAGATGGGCTTAGGATTAGCCTCATCTCTTAAATTGATCTGAACAACCTTATCTTCCGTGGGTGGCTCACGTTGTTCAAAGCGAGTATCCCAAAGAGTATTTAAGTGTTTGATCCAAGGATCTGTATCGGATTGGATCATCTCTTCATCTCCGTCTTCCAGGTGGTTTGTTGAAACCATATTCACTGAAAGTTCTCTGAAGATGTTGCCGACACTAACATCTGACTCCCACGATGCCGTGCCTGAAGAGTAATCATGGCATAATGACTCTCCAGAGCCAGAGGCTGATGGGATCGGAGTTGACACATAGCCCAACCCCCTGCGAGTCTGATGATAATAATCAGGGGATTTCCCTTTTGGCACAAAAGATTGGAGTAGTGTTCTCCTCCTTTTGCCGAAATTCAGCGCTGGACCGTTTGTCAGATCATATCCCATGCTTTCCATCATTCTGAGTGCATTTGGCTCATAATGACCGAACTGAGGGGATTCATTCTCGCTTTCTGATTCTCCACGGGACATCAGTTCGGATTTAATTCGTCTGAAAAGAATTGGTTTTTGGCCTTTTCGTCTTGCTGGAACCATGAATATTGATTCTTGCGCATTACCGACATCTTGGTACGTTTCGAAGGACGACTTCACTGGTACATGCAATGATGTCAAAGCATCCATTGCCGACCAGAGGTCATCATCCACTTCGGTACTAGTGTCTGACGACACTGAATCAGAAGCGAACACAAAGAAATAAGCCAAATCTAATTTTTCATTAATATACCATCCACCTACATCATCGGTGGTGTTATCAACATCGAGCTTATTAATGCTCGTTACAAGTGGATCTAGCTCCCATATGCACTCTTCTTTTTTCGGCTCGGTGTCAGCTTCATTACCAGAGTCTGGCTCCTCTGGTTGCGGGATTTCATCTGTTTTCACAGAGTCCTGATACAGGAGAGAATCTGTGAAATAATTCTCGACTCCCTTGAACGGATGCCTTTCGGCAATCAACGTTCGCACCTTTCCACTCCCGTCGATGTATTTCATGACTTGGTGGAGAGTAGAGGGAATGATAGAATTACGATGAATCCATGGTGGTCCCAGCAGCAAATTGTAGGAGGTGTCAGCATCGATCATGTAGCATGTCACCTCCGACCTTAAATCCCCGATCTGGCATTTGAGCTTGATCTTCCCCATTGGACGGGTACCATTGGCATTGAACCCATAAATGGTAGTCTGGGTAGCGCTCAAACGGTGAGTAGGAATCCCTAAATGCTGCATGACCCGGCGAGGCATAATGCTCAATGCGGACCTGGGATCCACCTGAATGTGACTTACTTCATATGAACCAATATACCTTGTGAAGTACAGGGGCCGATCGTGTTTCCCTTTGACCTGCATATCATCTGCTGTGAAGGTGATGCAGGGAGCATTTTGGGAGGCATGGAGGCAATCTTCTACATCTTCCTCCTGTGGCTGAATCGGCACCTGGGTCATGAACACCTCAGCATTAGCTAGGGCCTCTTGCAAAGCTTCTCTAGTTGACTTCGATAGCCTGAGGAGCTCATAAAGAGTGATTCGGGCCGGGATATTGGCCAGCTGAGTCAGGACATCAAAGCGATAAGGTGCTGTGGATCCTTCCGCGATGTCTTTTGAGAGAACTTTGAAAAATCAAAGCTCTTTCTGTCTCTCCACGGGTTGTTTTGTGGAGGGCTTGGCTGGCTCCGTAGCGGGTTTTGGAGGAGTTGCCGCTATTTCGTCATACTTTTTCAAATATGACTGACCCGAACGGGTTTCTTCCACAAGTTGGTTGGGCTCTGTGGCTAGAGCTACTATTTCCTCTTCTGAATCAGTCAGTGAGGGAACATCAGTCTCCGCTTCCCGAGAAGAGGTACATACCACATTACATGATGAAGCTCTAGCTTTGCCTTTGGACTTTCTGCTGGTCACAGTGGTCCATTGCTGGCCGTTCACAAGATCGGGATCAACCCACATGACCTCCCCCTGAGGTGTAGGAACAGGTACAAGGCCCTTCTTTTGCTGCTAGTGAGGGTCTATGTTAACCATTCTCAGCTCTCCTCTTGGTACAGGGACTACTCCGGAGGGTGTTAGGGGTTGTCTTCCAAACTGGAGAAATGACGTCATATTGGCTGTCACCTTCTTCTACTCTGGACGGAGTTTTAATACCTCTGCGTCAATCAGAGCCTGAAGGATGTCCTTGAAGACATAACAGCTCTTGGTGGGGTGTCCCAGCATCCTATGATACAAGCAGTAGTTGGGACTATCGGTTTTACCGACTTCTTCAGGGCGCCTAGCTTTAGGAAGCTTCAGTCTGTTGCTCTTGTTAAGTAACTTGAAGAGCGAGTCGACATATTCATCCTTGAAGGAATACTGCTTGCTGGCAAGTGGTTGGCTTGAAGAGCCACTTCCTTTGACCGGTTGAGGTTTGACGGGGGACTTGGTCTCTGTCGCCAAGTTATCCTTTCTTTTTATTTGGAGAGATGTGTCTGGCACGCGCCTTGTCGACCTTTTAGGTCTGGGTTTTTTTCTTCCGCCCTAACCCGGGCGACAATTTCTTTAGCCTGTTCACCTTGTTGGATCAATTATTTCCAGATGCGGCTTTCGGCAACTCCTATTTGGGAGAGGAGTGAAGTTTGTAGATTGTGGCGGCATGTTTCTACCAGGGTGACCTGGGTCATACCGCTTGGACATCGGAGTGCTACATTCTGAAATCTTTCTACGAATGACTTGACGGACTCTCCCTTCATTGCTTGGTGGCCAAAAGAGTAGGCATGGTGACCTCTGAGTCATCTTAAAAGAAGCACGTTAGGAAGAGCTTCTCCAAATCGCCCCAGTTCTTAATGGAGCCTTCCGAGAGCTTCATGAACCATTCAAAGGCAAGCCCTTTTAGGGTGCCGATGAACAAACGCATCAGGATGGCATCGTTATCTACCACATTCCCTGTTTGAGACTTAAAGTAGTAGATATGTTGGTTCGGTGAACCTTTCCCATCAAAAGCTTGGAGGGTCAGAGCCTTGAACTTGGGAGGGTATGGAATACGGATATGGCCGGACCACTCCCGCTTCTTGCAGGCCTTTTCGGTTAGTAAGGGCCTCAAGACGTTGCTCCAATTGATTCATTCTTTTAGAATGAACCCTTCCCTGGTCTCGGTCGTCCTTTCCTTGTGACGAGGATTTAGACGAACCAGAAGTAGGCTGCTCTTTCTCCTCTATACGTACAGAAGATGAACTTCTCCCTCTTTTCGTTTGCCTTTAGACTTTTTAAAGGAGGCTTTATCGGTTGACTTCCTCTTGTCTTCAAGCAACTGTGCCAGCATCTGCTTAAGGGAATCGATAGATTCTTGTTGAGCACGAATCATCTCGAATTGTTCCCTCTGGACCTGGGCTTGCTGCTCCAAGCGCCTAGCTGTCTCCTCAGGAGTGCTTGTCATATATATAAAGGCCTCTTTCTCTATAGAAGAGTTTGAAGCCTTTGACTCTGCAATAGCGGAATGTCGGTACACTCTTTCCGTTCGGTGTCAGACTCATCAGAGCTATACGCAGGTTGCTTTCCCCTACTCCTGCTCGTCATGTTTGCAGTGAGCTCAGGATATTCAGCATTAGAGAAAATCCTCCTCCTGTGGGAACGATTCCTTTTAGCTGATCGGGGAATCAGGGTCAGCTGTCTAACTAGAGACTGCTAGTTTGCACCTGAACTGCAACGACATTCAGAGAGCATTGTGATAAGCCACTCGTAGCAACATGACGAAGTGATTCAATTAGCACTTCTCTTCCTTGTCAGATAATCCCTTAGATCCATGGGAGGGGGATCAAAGAGATTGGCCTCGCAATGCTGAGGGAGGGAGGCATCTTTGCTTCGCGCCGCTGAGTTGCAAGGTTCTGGGACGCGGTTCTTGTGTTGTGGCTTCGAAACGCGAGTCTGGCGTCTCTGCTGATAAGAGACGCAACTTTCACGTTGCTGATTATTGCGTCTGAACAGAGACGCTTGAGAGCTGCAGGGCTGCTGGGCCCCTTGCCTAGAGGCACGTGCCTCTTGTGCTTGACAAGGTGCGCGAGCTTCGCATCAGCGTTTGGGGAGTGGGGCTTCAGAAGAGCCAGACTGGTGAACCTGACGTTTGGGCTGCCAAACGCGGACTTCACGTGTCGGATGTGGTACAGAGGAGACGCTGGTCTGGACCTCGCGTCCTATCTCTGTTGGATAGTCAGTTGTTCCAACTTGTAGTTGACGCGCACGCCTCCTCTGCCGCCATTCAGTGTTCCAATTGCATCGTGGAGGTTGAAGGGGGCCCCCGACGACCTGGTGCTGAGGAAGAGGATGGACTGGCGGGACACCGGAAAGGTTGACCACGCGGGTCTCCTGAGAGACGTTGGTGCGGGTGTTACGCCTGACGCGTTTAGCCTGACCTCCTTCACAGGAGCCGCGTCTGAGAGAATCTCAGAGCGGACTTCAGGGCAAATCCCCATAGAGACCCTGCGGTAGGCACGGGCCTTTGGGCTCTTGGAGCCGGAAGAAAGGAACTCTTCATACTTTGCTTGGTCGAATTTCACGACGAGTGATTCGACCGTTTTCCCCATGTAAATGACGTCACCTTGCGCCACCACTTGCTCATCAGTGGAGAAAGTAGTCCCAGCGGAGTCGCCATCTCTTGTTTGACGGGAGAAATGTAGGGTTACTTGTAAAATTTTCTTGAATCAATTGAAAGATTACAATGGATTTACACTCTAATTACAAGAGAGTGAAGATGTTGAGACTTGAATTTCCCCTTTGTTTAATGCTGGGTTCTTCAGGTGGCGATGGAAAGTGAATCTTGTTTTCCGTTGACCGGGTGATCGTCAAGAACTTTTGGGGATCTTCTCTTTGGATGGTCGATGGAGTGACACAGCTCTTGATCGACCAGGAATCTCAAAGAGATTGTATGCAAAGATTGGCTTGTACGCAGCAAGTTGCTTGAAGAGTTGAACTCTCTTTCCTTTCTTGTGGTAGCTCACGAGTCAAACTCTTCTCTAAGAATTATCTGATCAACTCACCCACTGACTAACCGACCCCTTCTCTATAACAGGCAGGGCTATTTATAGAGGTTTTAGGGGTGAACGTGCCCCTAAAAATGCTCCATAATCGGGTTAACTTCCTCATTATGTGGGCAGTGATTGGCCCCATAACGAGGGCAGTTATAACTGAGACGCGGGTTTTGACTCTCGCATCTTGGTGCTACAGTAATACTGAGACGCGGGTTTTCGACCCTCGCGCCTTGGTGAGGCTGAGAGGCTGAGACGCGGGTTTTCGACCCTCGCGCCTTGGTGCCGCAGTAATACTGAGACGCGGGTTTCGACCCTCGCGCCTTGGTGCTACAGTGGGGCTGAGACGCGGGTTTTCGACCCTCGTGCCTTGGTGCTGCAGTGAGACTGAGACTAGCCCTGCGTCTGGAGTTCTGCTTTTTGATGACTTGTCTTTTAATGATTTTTAGACAGCCTACACTTGTGATAGTTCATTAGTTTGTTAATTTTTTTAAGCAAAAAATTTAAATATTTTTCAATCTTTATATGACATTTAGAATATTATGTTTATGCCATATTTGAACTTCCATTTTTATTAATTTTTGAATGGGTACCTTTTCAACTTGATATATTATTCCTTGAATTTCAGGATTTTTTACAAAAAAAATATAGCTCTATTTTAATCATTTTGATTTTGTAATTCAAAAATATGACATATTTTATATAACATTTTTAGATTAGATCAATATCTGGACACATGAAGATTAGAAATATAACATTTTTCATTTTTGAATGTAATATTTTGAGAATCAGTGTATTTTTTCTTTGTCTAGTATTTTGTCCCACCGGTTTTTCACTAGACAAGGTTTTAATGAGGCCCAAAAAAAGTTCTCCCTTATCTTTTATAAACTCTTATCATTTTAATAAAATAATTATTTGATGAAGAAAAAAGAATTGCTTTGACGTAACTGTGATTAGCATGTTTAGGGGCACAATTTAGAATTTTGCCTGGGCATTGGATTTTTAGGACCGTGCTGGTAGGATTCTTAATTTGTATTAGGATTATTTTATTTAGACTTCTAATTGAAGTCGGAATTTTGTTTCTTTTATTTGGTAGTTTCTTTTTTAGGATTAGAATTAGTTATCCTATTTGATTTAGGACTCTTTTAAGTCTTTTTTATTTTCTTTTAGAAATAAGTTAATTTCTAGTAGGAGTAGTATCCTATTGTAAGTCTATAAAAGGCCTTGTATCCTTTGTATTTTGGCATCCAATTTTCAATTAATAAAATGTGAGTTTTCCAATTGCTCGTGGATTCAAGTTTTATCTCTTGCTCATGGATACAAGTAAATTGCTGGTGGATTCCAGTGTCGTGTTCATGAATTCGAGCACAAATACCTACCTAAAGATTCTTGTTAGGGTTCGTCAACACTAAAATAAGATCCAGCTCGTGTCGTTCGTCTTCTACGCTTCCCCGTCTTGCATCAAGTGATATCAGAGTTATGGCTATTTTTCGATGATAGCAGGAGACGACGATGGACTGCAATGCTTTTTTCCTAGGATGAGCACTACTGCAAGGAGGGAAAACACCTTCACAAGGAAGTCTCTCGAAGTTGATGATCGAAGTCTAGCTGACAGTGCATACAAAGTGGACCTGATCGTCAATCGTATCAACCACCATATCAACCACTACCATATCAATGACCAGTG
This sequence comes from Agave tequilana, assembly GCA_038442645.1. Lineage (NCBI taxonomy): Eukaryota > Viridiplantae > Streptophyta > Magnoliopsida > Asparagales > Asparagaceae > Agave > Agave tequilana. The sequence goes on along the minus strand of JAVJIF010024981.1, from coordinate 10,003 downwards.
CATCACACATCATCCACCACCAAGGTATCATCTACAATATCCTCATTTTCTGAATTTTCTTTGAAGAAGAGTTGTGAAGTCCCATCTAGCACTATAATAATTTTGGAGAAAATTATGAAGATGGAGGTATGTACAATGGAAGGCAACGGAGATTCGCTAATCGTAACTTTAATATGAAAGGCGGATTTTTGAACTCTAATAGGAGATATAAGCTTCCTAATTCTATCCATAACGTAGGTGGATACTCATATTCTTATGAGTTTAGGATTCCTTCTTTTGGTGGGAGTCAAGATGTTGAGTCAACTTTACATTAGATCAATAAAATTGATAAGTTATTTGACATGGAGTACATCCATATGGAAGATCAAGTTAAGTTTATGGATCATAGACTTATAGGAAGGACAGCGTTATAGTGGGATCAATTTCAAAACATGCGTATGTACCAAGGCAAGCCACCTAGAAGAATGTGGAGACGGATGAAAAGACTTTTACTAGCTCATATCTTTACTTTGGAGGAAGAAGAGTGATCAAGCCAAACCTGCACAAAAAAATACACACTCTTAGAACAGTGCTAGATCCTTAATTTGGCTGTGTAGCCTAGGGCTAAAGGGTCATGATTCACAGGGAGGGACAACGATGGAAATATTGTGCAAGTTTCTTTTTTAATTTACCAAAACTAGTTAATACTTATTTTCTCAATTTTATATAAAAAATAAAAATATTAAGTTAAATTAAGAAGGAGATGGTAGAAGAATAGATGGTAGTGTTGTTATTTTATTTACAAAAGAAAAGATAAGACTAAATAAAGAAGAGAATTGTGACTCTAAAGTAATGAATGGAAAGAAATACAAAAAAGAGTACTTACCCCTGTTGTTGAATCGTATTGAAGAATTACCTTTAAATAAAGCGAAGCAGTAGAAAAAATAAATGAACGCATGGCTTCGGTTAAATGAGCCAATAAAGAAAAGTGAAAAACTTCCATTAATTATCACCTTTAATATAAGTCTCTTAAGAAAGGATTACAATAGTCACTTTACAATAACTCTTCCTCTCTTTTAATTATATAACTCTCTCTAACCTATGCTATAAAGAAAATAAAAATTACATTGAAGAATAAAAGAAAACCTAAATTAAAGCTCTGTCTAGAGTGGTGCCCTCTGTCTTCGAGTGTGAGGTATTTATAGGGAAGAATAGGATAGGGATGAGAGTACAGAGATGGGGGAGCAAACACTCCCCTAGATTTGAAACCAAGGCCACGAAAATGCGATTTTTGCCATGTTTTCGTGGTAAGATCCTGGTCGTAGGGCCCAGGATCTGGGTGCGTGTATCCATCCATTTGTTCTCTATCCTTTTGTGCTCTTCGATTCTAAATTCCTGATTAGATTTGACAAAATATTCTTTGATCTTTAGCTCAACCAGTTGGGTCTTCGAAAATCTGTTTTTACTTGAATTTTATATAGTATTTATCTCATCTGATATACCCGATCATCAGACAAGATAGTTTTTAGAAACTCTGGATTTGAATTGATCCCTTTCTTTTGAACTTTTAGATTTAATTGGATAAATCTGTCAATCTCTCTCTTTTCTTCATTAATTATTGTGTACGCCACTCGACATGAAAATACATTAATAGTAGAGCTTTTATTTAAAAATAAATGTAGAAATGTGACACATATGATATGAAAATATATAATACATGTGTATGATCATACTCCCACACGTATGTTTTACTCATCCTCGAGCAAAACAAAAAAACTAAACTGACCTTAACCTAACTCACTTTCGTAGGAATCGCGTTGCACTTAGCATGTGCAAGCTGTTAAACCTCTAGTTTATTCTAGAGGACGAGTTTTGTCTCGTGAGGGTTTTCAGTAGATTGTACTCACAAAATCTATAAATAAAGAAAAACAAAGTGTTAGTATTTTTGAAAACGCATTTTAAAAGAAAAATATTTGAAGTATTAATGTAAAAATTCAAATGATCTATAAGTCATAGGATTATCAAAACGTAGTCATTCCTAAACTTAGTCTCTATTCAGAACTTATTTTCAATCAAGGTAAGAATTTAAATTGTATTTCTCAGCTAATCTATTATTTTACCCTAAATCATATGCACCTTGTGATCATGAAAATTTGACTCGGGATTCTTCAACTCTACTCTTATGCCTTATTTATTTATTTTATTTTATTTTTTATATTTTTGACAATAATATCCCTTAACTCTATTAGGCTTTCTAATTCGTCCATGTAACGAGCCTTAGTCGGTGACTCCCAATCTGGACGGTTTTTAGGCACTGGAGAGAAAACACCCCAAGGACTTAGGACTCGAGCAAATAAGGACAAAAACTAAGGATTTTTATTTATATGAACCACTTTTAGGCGTGAATACTTATGCTTTATAAGGCACAAATACCCAGCTCAATCAGAAGATTTTTGACATATATATATATATATATATATATATATATATATATATATATATATATATATATATATATAATATATTATATATATATTATATATATAATATAAGGCATAAAAATCTTTGTTTTTGAACCCTAAGTGTGTAAGTATATAAAATATGCATATTTCATCAAGGTAAAAATCAAGACTAAATTACTTTTGTAATCTTTTTTTTCTAACCTCAAAATCAAGCAAATAATCTTATTTTGACCAAGTATAAGAATCCTAATTATGATTCTCATATTCCTTAAATTAACTTAATTTCTTACAAAAATAAGTCAAAGTATTATTTTCCTTTCCAAAAGTTTAATGAACGATTATATAAATTATATATGTGTGTGTGTGTGTGTGTGTGTGTGTGTGTGTATATCTATTAGTAAAACCTAAGTTAGTATGTTAGTAAACCCTCCCCCATATCTAAACTCATGCATTGTCCTCAATGTATGAATGAAATGCAATAATACAATAGAAAAGGTGAAAGAGAAAGAAAATTGTCACCTCAAGATGGTGGTTCCTGTGGTGGTCTCATTATGCCAAGCGTTTCTGCCTAATCTAAATACTGTGAATTTTCATAAACACACCTTTCATGACCTCTTTCCTATTAATATTTTTATACTCCCCAATATGAATAGGATAATGCAAGGTCCTACCATGAATTATTCCTGTTATATGACCAATCTTTGGGTATCATTACAGAGTCATCTTGATCTAAACTTGGTCCAACAATGAAATGTGATTTTGTGGAATGGATGATTTGGGCTCAACAATGAAAGGAATAGGAACCGATACTGACTCGGGATAAAACTCAAATCAAGTTTAGATTCGAGAGTCAGAGTTGGTTCATGAGTTTGGTCCAAATCATAGAGTTGAAGTTCCAATCATTTCCTTATAATGGAATGTGACTATCCAAAATATGTGGTTCATATTCAAGCTCTATAGGGATAGGAATCAATGTTGGCTTCAGAATTAGTAAAAATCAGGCAAGGATACTAGAGTCAATAGATCACAACATTGGGGATCTGTCACATTTATCTTCAAGTTCAATTCTATTGAAATAAAATCTTACCAATTTGTCATAGGTTGGTATTGGCCAGGTTCAAAGTTTTATGGTGAAATTGAATCTTGGTTAAAATCTCCAAGATACCATGATTCTTCGTCAATATGGTTAGGAGAATCAAGAATAGCAAAAAATGTATTAGGTAGAGTTTTCTCATTTTTATCATTAATTGCGTTGAACAAATGACTCATTTTTGCTTCTAGCCTATTGAGAAATTGGGTAACATTATTTTTGGACTGAATCAGGTCTTCCTGTTTGGTCGGAAAAATTGAAGGCGTGTTAATTCTTTATTTGATTGTAAAAAATTACAACGGATCAATAATCTGATTATAAAAGAGGGACGAATAGTTGGATCTTCCTTTTTTAATACTGGGTTCTTCATGTAGTGGTGGAGAACGATTCTTGTTCTCTGTTGACGAGCAGAACCGGAAGCTTGATCTTCTGATCTTCTTGCTCTCGTTCTGATCAGGTATGAAACCTTAATCAGTGGCTAAAATTTCAAAAAAATTAGAACAACTTAAATTCAGCAAGTTTATAGAGTTTCTCCTCCAACACAATGTGTGTTTCAACAGTCTTATGCGTCGATTTCAGCCTTCTGTAATTATCCAGCTTCAAGCATCAAGCATCAAGTGTGCCTTTAGGGATTCTCCTCTTCTAGCCTATGACTTCTTGGTTCCTCCTCCAGAACTTTCCCCTTTTCCTCTTGCTATTCATAGCTATTTATAGAGGATTCTGGGGTATAACTAACACCTAAATCTCTCCATAATGGGAGGGGTGTAATCAACCTTTAAATCTCTCCATAATGGAAAGTTATTCCCCATTATGTGAAAAAAAATGGGGTGTAACTGATCAAGTTTATGGCTGTCAGTTACAGTAGAAACGCGGATCTCGCTCTGATGTTGAGAGGCAGAGCTCACAGGCTAGCATCTGTGTTAGAAAGCGGAGCTCACAGACTCGCATTGAAGTTGAAACATGAAGCTTTTTAGGCTTGCATTTATGTTGAAATGTGAAGCTACATAGGCTCGTGTTTTTAATGTTGCAACGCAACCCTGAGGTCTGCGTCTCAAAGAACAGTATGACCATCACGTTTAGGAGAGACTGTAAGGTTCTCGTTTGAGGTTGGAACGCGACCTCTGTGTTTGACAAAGAATGCGAGGTCCGCGTTTGGTTGAGATGCAACCCTCGTGTTTGGCATGAAGCCCGCGTCTGAGGCTGGAACGCGACCTCCGCGTCTGCAAGGTTTGCGTCTGAGACTTTATCTCAGTAATTTTTAGACAGCCTACAGAACCCCCTCCAAAGTTTTGATACTCCGTGGTGACTAGGATGAATTTCAAAATCTTTTGGTCTTTATTGAATTTGGGCTTCCCATAATTGACTGGCAGTCTTTTGAGATGCACTGAACTTGATCCTGTCTAAATTATGGTCTTCATGAGTATATCGTTGAACTGTTTGAAGCCTCTAGGAAAGATCATTGTAAGTATCTAGATACGCAGTTTAGAACTTATCTGAGCTCTAATTTGGTTGTCGGTGTACTGTTGAGCTGATAGAGTTATCGATTGCCTTTGCTAATATACTGTTGAACTAATTGCAGAAGCAAAGACATACTCCTTATATTTGAAAAGAGGATACAACTTTCGGGAATGTCACATTGGATGTGCCTGTCATTGGTTTCGGATGTCGTGGAATCCAAAAGACGCGATCTTCATTTAATGTCGAGACATGACTCTACCTTGATGTTTGAGACACGCTCTGTGCTTGAGAGTGAAGGTCACGCTCAAAGCTTCTACAATCATGTATGTTTCCTTTTTCATTAGAAAACTAGACTGAATAAAGTAAAGAGTTTTTATTATCAAGGCGTGACATTAACTTAGCAAATTAAATAACTCCACTGGGGATTTGAGAGGGTTACTGTCAGAGGTATAATGTTACCTTTACAGTGGGATCTAAACTTGTGATTTGAACAAGTTTTGTGGACTTGTTATTCTATTATTGAGAATAACAAGTGAAATTTGAATCCGCTGGGGATATGTCAGGGTCTATCATCAGAGTTAGTATTAATATGATGGAATGGAAGTTTTACTGTTAGAAGTGTGATTTTAACATAACAACGATTGATTTTGCGATCTACGCAATTTCAGGGGACTTGTCATTCTATTGGGGAGAATGACAAGAGGGATAGAATTTGTTGAGGATCCATGGAGATTTTTACTGTCAAAGGTATAATGTTAACATGACGGGTTGGTTTTGTGATTTGAACAAATTGAATTGTCAGAGGTGTGATATTAACTTGATATGGATGTGTGCTAGAGGTGTGATATTAACTTAGCACTAAGAAGGTCTTATTTTCATTGAGAAAACTGAGAATATTACTGTCATAGTGTAACATTAACTTGACAGTGAAATGAATGCTAGAGGTGTGATGTTTATCTTAGCATTGAAATTCTCAGTTTTATTGAGAAAATTGAGAGAAGATTATTATCATAAGTGTGATGTTAACTCGATAATGAAATGAATGCTAGAGGTGTAATGTTTAACTTAGCATTGGAGGTCTTATTTTCACTGAGAAAATCAAAGAAATCACTATCATAGGTGTAATATTAACTTAACAGTGAGATGAATTTGCAATTTAAGCAAAGCAAGTCTGGTCAGAGGTGTGGTGTTAACTTGACCAGGATTAGTCTTGCGATTTGAACAAGTTTGGTCGGAGGTGTGATGTTAACTTGACCAGGATTTATCTTACGATTTGAGCAAGTTTGGTCAGAGGTGTGATGTTAATTTGACCGAGATTTATATTGTGATTTGAGCAAGTTTGGTCAGAGGTGTGATGTTAAGTTGACCGGAATTTATGTTGCAATTTGAGCAAGTTTGGTAGACCTGCCATTCTATTGAGGACAATGAGAAGTTGAGATTTTATTCACTGGGGATACATCAAAGTCTTACAGTCAGAGGTGTAATGTTAACATGACAGGTTTCGATCTGTAATTCATTCTGTTAAGAAAGTGAGTACAACTTTTGTGGATCTACCATTCAATGGAAGGGAATTGGTAGAGAATTTTGGTGAAAATTTAGGCAATGAGTTGTCAGAGGTAACTATTAATGTGACAATATTAATTTCCCTAGGGATTAAAGATTTACTGTTAGAGGTATAATGTTTAACATAATAATAATGAAATTTTACGATTTAAGCAATTTAAGTGGACCTATCATTCTAGTAAGGAGAATGACAAGAGAATATCATCAGAGGTTTCGTGTTAACTTGACGGACTCCACTAGGGATTAGGAAATGACTTATCAGAGATGTGATGTTAACTTGACAAGGGTTCATTTACTATTAAGAGGTATGGTTGAACATAACAGTACTTTGAGTGAACTTGCCATTCTATGGAGAGAACAACAAGTGGAGTTTGATCCATTGGGGATATGAATTTTACTATCAGAGATATAATTTTAACATGACAGGTTCGTTTATAATTATTTCACTAAGAAAACAAATACAGTTTTTTTGTGGTCCCACCATCCATGGAAAGGAATTGGTAGAGGATTTGGAGGAAAAGTTGGGATCAGGTCCCGTAAGATTTTAGCAAACCCTCAGCTATCACAGATTTGGTATGCCTTTATCAACTACTGTTTAAGTTAGGCTAGCTATGCTATTCCCTTCAACATGATGAGTTGTTTCAGGATTTCTTGTTGGGCTTAGAACCAGTCTTTTTCTTTATCCTTAGCCGTCGGATGGCGTCAGATTATTGTTTTACAGATAACTTTTAAAATCTTGCTGGGATTTAAAGAAGTATAAACTCAGTGGGGAACTTACAGGAAAATTATCATTCCCTGTGAGTACTGAAAAGTCACCTAGAGGGGGGTGAATAGGTGACGATGCTAATCTAATTAACCTTAATGCGGAATTTAAAAATAATTGCAATTACAACAATGATGCACACACAAGCAAGTATAGGATATAGCATATGCACAATACACAAAGTAAAGAGAGAGATAGAGAGAGAGTCAATGGATCAAACGCAAACACAAAGATATGTTATCGAGGTTCGAGCACCCAGCTCTACATCCCCGCCTTCGACACACGAAGGATTTCTAATCCACTAGCTAGTTCACCAAGAACTCTCACAAGGAGTACCCAACTCCTCTCTTTACAATCACAACCTCCTCCTTGAGGCACAACTCCAAGCCAACTACAACCTCCTCCTTGAGGCAAGCACAACCCAATACAAAGATCCCTCACAACCTTGAGGGATACAACCCATAGCCAAACTTCCTCAACACAATGAGGGAAGGCACAAAGCCAAGCTAAAGATAGGGTTTACAACTTAGTGGTTTCAAACTACAACCACAAAAACTCTCTTTTCCCACAACAAAATCCTATAGAAAAGATAGTAGATTTAGCTCAAGTGTGGAGAAAACCAAGGGATTTTGAAACCAGCAACTCAAAGAAAATCTTTGGGAAATAAATGAACCAAGATAGAGAAAGTTCAATTCAAAAACTTTTCCCAAAACCCTTTTCTTTGATTTTTCAAACCCTAATGAAAACACCAAAAAAGATTGTTCAATCAAGCTCAAAAATTCTTAATGCTGTAAAAACACCAGAGAGTATGTAAAAATTCGCACAAAAATTCTTAGAGAAAAACTCTTACAATGGGTATTTATAGGCTAATCCAGAAAATAGCCGTTGGCTGTAATTTTTGCCAGAATTACCCTGACGGTCGACCGCCCGTCGACCGCCCAACGGTCAATTTTTGACCCGTTGGTGCTAGCGGTCGACCGCCCGGTCGACCCAAACAAACAGAGAGCAAACCTGCTCTCAGTCGGTCGACCGGCACGGTCGACCGGCTATAGTGTAGCCAGCGTGCACGTTTCTGTGCACGTCAGTCGACCCATACGGTCGACTGTCTACAAGGTGCGGTCGACCGTGCCGGTCGACCGATCAGCCTGGCAGACACCAAAACAGGTCAGAAATCTGGGGAAATAAATATCCAATAAATTCTTATAAACTACTAAAATCCCCAAAATAGTTTTGTCAAATTGCATTGATATATAAACATGTGATAAAAGTTTTTGACTCAAATATCAAGCAATTAAAACTATTTTTATGTCTAATCATTTTTATACCAAAAACCAAAAACTGTATTTTCTAAAACTTGAATTTTAATAGAAAATACGTTTTGTCCAAAACACTTCAGATACAAAAACATGATAATTAAACACTTTGAAGCATGATGCATATGGATAGAAATCCAATACATGAAACAAATATATATCATAGTTTTTGTCATAATTCCAAAATATGTTTTGTCAAAAATACCAAAACATATAACACATGAATATAAAACTAAGTTTGTTTAGGAAATTAAAGCATGCATGTATATCGAACAAATCATATATACATTAAACCATGTAAACGTGTTTTGATCTATCTATCATGAAACCAAATCGGTTAAACCTAAACCGAAAAACCAAAAACCATATTCAAAACATGAAACGTGTGTGTTGTGAACTTGAGCATTATCATACTAATCTAATCTTTACAATTAGGCTCTAACACAAACTAACTAGAGATACCTAAGTCTTCTTGTAGAGCGCCGTCTCCAAGTTTGACTCAGTCCAAACCGTGATTCCCAAGCAAGTGCTATATATGATCTTTGACGCTTGGGCTCTTGAATCAACATGTGGGTAGCTTCAAATCATCTTGTTGAAGCTATCCCTACTAATAACTTGATTAAAGATCTGAAACTGAAATCACAAGACTATTAGTACACATAACTACATGAGTTAATCATCATCAAAACTAGAGTGGAGGCCTTTGGGCCAACAATCTCCCCCTTTTTGATGATGACAAACTCATGGAGTTATATATGCATGGATTAAAGTAAAGCTTCAAAGAAGCTCCCCCTTAACTCATGCATAACAATAACATATAAAGATATGCAATGAATGTTCTTAATACATATAAATATGTTCTGGATACCAATTAAAATAAAACACAAACAATGAAACATGCTCTTGATACCAATAAAACATTAATATTGAACCACCATAATATTATTACTAATGAAAACCAATTAAAACATATGCATAAATCACCCATGCATATAAACTACATATTCTTCTCCCCCTTTTTGTCAATCATCAACAAAGGGGTAAAAATAAACATAATGAAAACAAATACTTCTCCCCCTAAATCTTCAAAACAAAGAAGCAATAATTTATTCCAAGGGTAAAACCAAAGTTAATATGATTCAATGAAAATAACAAAATTTGAGAAATGCCAAATACTAACAAAATAACATTTTATATCAAAATGAAAACATGTATGTAAACTTGATACCAATAGATAATAAAAAATTGATACCAAATTTAAGAAACAAATAGCATCTTGATACCAAAAGAAGATATTTTTTTTATAAGCATATGATACCAATTACTTTAATATCATAAAGTTAGGGAGTGGGAAACAAAAACAATGGTAAACCAA
>JAVJIF010024980.1:0-48657 GCA_038442645.1 Agave tequilana | reverse complement strand
GAAGCTAGAAGTAGCAGGTAGGTCGGTCTCCTGATCTGTTTTGATTCTTTCCATATAATTGAAGATCTCCCTGATCCGCTTACTCGTTTAGGAGAGTCAAGAGATTATGGCAAACAACTGTCAAATTTGATCTCAGATTTGATCTCGATTAGATTTGATCTTGATCCTGAATAGATTTTATCTCATCTAGAGATTTAATTGGTCAAAGTTGACCATAATAGACCCGCAGTGGAGCTGCCACGTCGAGTTCGCAGCGGAGCTGGAAGAAGCATCTGGCGAACTCAGAAGAAAGCTCTTCAGCGGAGCTAGATAACATCTGTGGCGAAGCTACCGAACATCCTTCTGCGTGATTGCATGTGACTTCGAGCGAAGCTAACTCTCTGCGGAGTTAACTGAGTACTTCAGGCGAAGGTATAAGTTAGCTTCCTGATGGAGCTTTGAACGGCTCCAAGGCGAAGTTGGGCGATCTTTGCCTCTCAGGCGAGGCTATCCCTTTGGGCTCATATGATGCTAAGTGTTGAGCTAACCTAGCATCTTAGACCTGCTGAGATCTGTTCAAAGACAATCTGGGCTCACTGTCTGCTTCACTGGATCAGTAGAGTCCAAGTTGCTGCTTTGTCCCTCGGAGATGAGTACAGAACTAGTCGTCAGCTTGTCTGCCACTTGTCTTTTATAAATGTCAATAAGTTTAGACATTATTCAGGCCAGTAAGAATCTTGTCTTTTTTAAAGTGTCAACAGTGAAGAAGAAGGATGTGTTGTCAGTGAAATAGTTGTGAAGATGGAGTTAGAGAGTGGAGAAGGAGTTGGCATTGGCTAGAGTAGGGTGGCTCGCCGGTCTAGGTTGCCAACCATGGGGGCGGGACCTGGTGGGGTTGCTGCAGTTGGTTGGAAGAAAAGAGAAGAAGGAAAAGAAAATGAAAGAGGAGAAAGAGAGAGTGTATACACACACACACACACACACACACACACCACACATATACACACACATAGATATATGTACACCCCCCCCCCACATATATATATATATATACACATTATGTATATATACATATATGTGTATATATACACACACACATATATACATGCACACACACACACACACACACACACACACACACACACACACATATATATATGTACATATATACACACACACATATGTGCGTGTGCGTACATATATATATATATATATATATATATATATATATATATATATATATAATATATATATATATATATATATATATATATTATATATATATATATGTATGTATGTATGTATGTATGTATGTATGTATATGTATGTATATTATATGTACGTGTATATATAGGGGTGTGTGTGTGTGTGTGTGTGTGTGTATATGTATATATAGATATATGTATGTATGTATGTATGTATGTATGTATGTATGTATGTATGTACATATAGGAGTGTGGGGGTTGATTAAATGACACTCGCTTCTCATTACATAAGACCCACGCCTCAGTTAACCAGACTCGCGTCTGGCCTTAATGAACCCATACGTGGAGGTCAGCTCTGCATTGGAGTGAGAACGCAGAGCCATGTTGTAGAGGAGAGAGAAGGAGTGCAAACACAGTGATGGAAATTGATGGGAGTTAATTAGACGAAATTAAAGAGAGAGAGAGAGAAGATAATACCCACATCTATCTGAGGCTGAGCCCTGACGTGGGACTGGGGTCCGCGTCTGGTACGAGCTGAGTACTCGTCATAAATGAGGAGAGAGAAAGTAGTTGAGATATTTATTGTGTGGTGGAGAAATTTTGAAGAAATTTTGAAAGAAAGAAGAAGAAAGAAAAGAGGAGGAAATTATAAGTGGGAAGAAAATTCAGAAATATAAAAAATTAAAATAAAAAATCTAGATAAAATTCCGAAATCTGGGAAAATACTGAAAACTTCAAAAAAGCTCGAAAAATGAAGTAACTCGGAACGGTTCCCAAAAATTCTCAAAAATAATAAATACGATATTAAGATACATGGTTAAATTGAATTTTAGAAATTCAATCCCATTTTTGAATTAAAAATCTTGGAATCAACCAATAATACTGATCGACACAAATTCCAGTCGAATTCTGATAAATTCAGAAAAATCTCCAAAAATGAATTTACATAGAAAATGTGATTTTATGGAATAATGTAAAAGTAGTTTCTAAAAATTCAACTCTATTTGTAATTTAAAAATTCAAGAATAGACGGCGGCACTTGTCAACACCAGCTTTGAAGATTTTGCAACTTAATTCAGAAAAATTTCAGAAATTTATGAAAACTCTAAATATTAGAAAATAATATTTGAAGCTAAAATCAGTCAAATCAAATTGCTAGAAAGGTCAAATTGATCAATACACTAGGATAGGGTCCCTAGTTCAGACTCGGGTTGATTCTAAAATTAAAAATTCGGATCCAATTACCAAATGGTGATATAAATAATCATAAAACAAAATAAATATGAAAAAATAAGAAAGAATATGTTCAGAAAATCAGAATACGTATCTAAGTATGTATTCTGGGAACAGGTGTCATAGTAACATTGGGCCACACTAGCCTACCTTTGTTCCTAATTAAATTACCCGACTCATTTGACTTATTCTAAAGATTCATTTAGTACCAATGGCTAGTCTATCATGGGGCCTAGAAATAAGAGGCCAAACTTAATTACTCTCAAATTGATTGAGCTCTTCTTATATTGCAAGTAACCAATATGAGTCGCCCTTGGCCTTGAGGATGTTCTTGGGCTCTATGTGTGATATGAATGCAAAATGGCCACAAATATAATAAAGTTTGAATTAGTAGTTTCCCCTTTGATGTTGCCCAAGAGGTTACACTCTCTTGTTTTGTGTTTTGATGATGACAAACCAAATAAGAGCTATTTGGTACTAATGAATTTGTTCAAGATAAGTTTCAGGTTTTGTACCATGTTTGGAGACCATTGGCTTAGTTTTTGCAAGAACTTCTAAGTTTCACATAGCAAGGAAGGCAAATTGCACAATCAAGGAAGGATCATAGAAGAGAAGGCTCAAGCAAAGCATTGGATGGCTCAAAGACTTGAAGATTGCTCAAGAGTATTTAATCATTGTATTTTTAGTTTTATAGCTTGTTAAAGAATAGTGGATAGGTTTGAAGCTCTATCACACACGTTTTTGCGCACATGTTTATTCCAAAATATTTTCTTATAATTTATACAAAAACATTTTGTTTACAAGATTTGGCCTACAGATATATATTTGTGTTTTATACAAATCTATGTTCAAAACTATTTTTATCAAAATCAAAATCCCCTTTTATTTTCTCTTCAAAATCCTAATTTTTGACCTGAGCCAGTCGACCGAACGGTCGACCGGACCTATGACAGGTTGGCCGGTCGACCGTCTCAGTCGACCGTGGCTCTGGCTGTGCACATATCTGTGTGCACGTTGTATCGGTCGACCGACCGGTCGACCGACTGTAAGCAACTTTGCTCTCGGTTAGATTGGGTCGACCGGGCGGTCGACCGCTGGCCTGCAACGGTCACTTTTTTGAACTTGCGGTCGACCGACGGTCGACCGACAGAGCCGTTTGAACAGTAACGGGCATTTTTTTCTGAGCTGTTTATTTTGTCTTTTTCTCACTTAAGTGAGTTTAAATGACCTGTTTTGGGTATAATACATTCTGATTAGCCTTAAAAATGTTTTATCTTCTAACCCTAGCCCTCTCCTATAAATAGGGGTGTTTGGGGAGAGATTGGTTTACCTAATTATTACAAGAAAAATTCAAAAGTTTAAGGCATTCAAAAGAGCTTGGTTTTTGGTTTTGTGCTGAAATTCTCTCTCATTTTCTGAAGTGTTTTTCAAAAGAACTCTCTGATTTCATTTTCTTTTCTCCTTGCACACTAAAGCTTCATTCCTACTCATTGTTCTCTAAGGACCTTTTGTAAGGGAAGAGACAATTGAAAGAGAGAGTCTGTGGTCTTTTGACTACTCAAAAATTCCTTGTACTTGAGATTGTGGAGTTGGGTACTCCATTGTATTTGTGATCTTTGTGATAGTGGAAGTAGCTAGAATCCTTCTGGGGAAGGCGGGGAGTAGAGCTGGGTGCTCGAACCTCGATAACATATCTTTGTGTTTGCGATTGGTTTACTTTTCCTTGTCATTACTTATTGCTTGAGATTGTCATTGCCATATTCATTTTCATTCATATTGTCAATCATTATCCCATACAACAAGGTTGCATTGCGCACCTCTAACTCATTTTACGAGGAAGCCGGAGGAAGGAGTTCAGAGCCCTTAATAGGGAATTCGGCTCTTAGTCTTGTTTTGGGAGATTGTTGCATTACATTTGCATCACAATTTTTAAATTGCTCTTGATTAGCATCATCACCTATTCACCCCCCCTCTAGGTGATTTTCATTTGATACATCACCTAAGATGAGACTTTGGGATGTATTGTAGCGTATCTTCAATCCTTTGGAAGTGGTTGAGTTGGCTCCACTTCAATATGTTGGATTTCACCATTTGCATCGTCCTTTGGCTTGTCCTTTTTCTTCTTGCACCGATAAGTCTTTCATAGATATCTTCTTAAGTTCTTCACCTAAAGAATTAATCTTTACAATATTTTTCATAATAGAGTCAGATTCTTTAAATTTTACATGCATAGACTCTTCAATAGTTAAAGTTGACCTATTGAAGACTTTATAAGCCTTACTTGTATTTGAATACTCAACAAAAATAGTTTCGAAAGACTTTGAATCGAACTTTTTAAATTGCCTTTTGTATTCAAAATAAAACATTTACATCAAAAACTTTAAAATATAATATTTGGTTTCTTAAGTAGTAAATCTCAAAAGGAGTTTTATTGGAATTTTCACAAAAATAAATCCAATTCCCAATGTAACATGAAGTATTTTACGGTCTCGGCCCATAGATATTGAGGGAGTCCGTATTCACTAATCATGATCTTAGCCATTTCTTGAAGAGTGTGATTCTTCTTTTCAATGACTCCATTTTGTTGTAGAGTTCTAGGACATGATGATTCATGTTTGATTCTATTATCTTCACAGTAAGTGATAAATAAATGATTGATAAACTCACCACCTCTATCAATTGTAATGCATAAAATCAAAAAATATTTTTCTTTCTCAACTCTTTTTCTAAAAACATGAAAATATGAAAAAGTTTCATCTTTGTGTTTCAAAAAGAAAACCTATGTAAATCTTGAAAAATCATCAACTAAAACAAAACTAAATGGTTTCCGCTAAGACTTTTTGTTTTAGTTAGACCAAACAAATCCATATGTATCAATTTTAAAGGTCTTGATGTCATAATATCCTTGATTTATTTGAGAGAGAGCTTGATTTATTTCTCAAGTTGGTACGCATCACAAATGCGGTCCTTTTCAAATTTCAAATTAAGAATACCTTTCGCCAATTCCTTCGAATTAATTCAGGATAGATGATCAAATAAAACATGGCCTAATCTTCTATGCCATAGCCAAGAATCTTCATTAAAGAATTTAAACAAGTAGCATTGCATTTTAAATTCAAAATGTCAATCATGTAAACATTATTTTCAAGAAAACCAGAAAGTACACAAAAATTTGTTTTCTTATTTAAAATATCACAGAATCATCAAAAATAATTTTTAAGCCTTTCTTACAAAATTGACTAATTCTTAAAATATTATGCTCGAGACCTTCAACCAAAACAACATTCTCAATTAACAGAGATGAGCCAATTTTGATATTACCTATACTAATGATTTTATCCGTTGAGTCATCTCCAAAGGTGACGATGCCACCTTTATTGTACCTTGATAGAGTTGTAAAGTTATCGATATCTCATGTCATGTGTCTTGAGTAATAACTATTAACTATCACAGCTCCTTACGTCTTGGAGCATTGGTGCGTACCTATATCATTTAAAATAGATGTTGACTTTGGTACCCAAATATTTTTGGATCCTAAATGTTAGTTTTTGAACCCATACATGACTGTTTGAGGCATTCTTCTTATCATAGAAAAACTTAGCCAAGTGATCTTTTCAGACGCAATTGGTGCATGTGGACACCTTGGCATATAAAAATGCATGATGTATGTGAGCATGATGAGCATGAGTATGTGGAGTGATGAGCATGTGGTTATGCTTGGTGGAAAACATGAGTGGATAGTTTTTTTTGAGTTTACCCCTTTGAAAACATAACTTCTAATCTGGCTTTATCAAATTCACACTTTTTCAAAATATTTCTCAAAGTATTAATCTTATTTTTCATTATAGAAAGCTCATTTTCATCAATACTAGAAAATTTGGCTTGTAAGAAATCTTATATGCATCAAAATTATTTTGTATCTTTAGAAGAGAAGAAGATAAAATTTCTTTTTCTTTTGAAATAACAACTTATTGATTTTGAAGAAGTTCATTTTCTTCTTCATTTTAAAAAACTTCTTTCTAAGAAAATCTAGTTCTTAGAAAGTTTTCACAAACTTCACCAAGTTCGTCCATTGATAACTCGCAATAATCAAGAGAGGTTTCGGGAGTTACTTGGGTGTGCTACCATTAGCAGCCATGAAATACATATTTATCATATCCACCTCTTCCTCGGATTTGCTCTCCAAATCCAAAGTTTCTTTCAAGACCTTCTTTTTGGAGGGCTTCTTGGAGGTAGCAGGTTTGCTTTTAGTCTCGGGGTAATCAGCAATGATGTGTCCAGGCTTCCTACAATTATAGCAAACTGTCTTCTTTTCCTCCTTTCCTTACCATCTTTTTCAATTGTTGAACTTGACTTTGTTGTACATTCTCCTTACATTCTTCACGAGGAGGGACAAATCTTCATCATCTTCTTGGTTATCTTTTTCTTTATCGGAGATTATAGGACTAGACTTAAAGTCAAGAGTCTTCTTCTTTTGAGGTGCTTTCTCTCTCTAGCTTTTCTATCCATCTCATGGGTCAAGATTTTCAATAAGACCAATGAGCTCCATATCCTCCTTGTCATTGAGCTCCTTCAAAGTAGTGAACTTGACTTTCTAAGAAGGTGTAAGAGCTCAAATGACCTTCTTGTCAATCTAATCACCTAAAGAAGTAAAATTATTTTTAGTTATAGTAAACTTTGTGATCATATCATCAATAGATTCATTCTCATTCATACTAAAATTTTCATATTGGAAGCACAAAAGATCTATTTTAGCTCTCTTGACTTGTGATATTCCCTAATGTGTGACAACTAAGTGTGACCAAATCTCACAGGCAGATTTGCAATAAATTACCCTAGAAATGTCATGATCATTCAAGCCTTGAAGTAAGGCATAGTGTGCCTTAGTATTGGCATCAAACTCCTTAGTGGCAACATCAGATCAAGTGTTCTCATCATCATTAGGTGTATTAAATGGTTTGGTCACCACCTTTTGCAACCTAGCTTCCTAGGGATTACAAAAACACGATCATCTTAACTTTTTATATGAGAAAGTTAAGGCCATTAAACTTGGGTGGATCTTAATACCTTTGGCTATGATACTAGTGTGTAAAGCAAACAAATGATGCAAATGAATGATTAGCAAGAGGATCTCTAAAAGGTGGTTAAACAAAAAACTAGAGTCTAAGCTCTGATATCAACTGAAAGTTCACCTAGAGGGGGTGAATATGTGATATGCTAATCTAATGCAAAATACAAAAATTAAAATTAATAGTGAAAAGGTCAACTCAAAAATAAGAAGTGAAACCGGACTCTTAATTAAGGGCTTTAAAACTTCTCCTCTAAATTCTTCTAGATTAAGAATTGAGGTGCATAATTGTCTTCTTGCTTGAATGAGAAAAATTGACAAGAATGAATGACGCAAGCAATTTATAGCAAGTAGAGTAAATAACGAAGAAAGTAATAACACAAGGAATAGAGAAGAAGTAAGAGTGAGAGAAAAGACAACCGCAAATGCAAGAAATTTGTTTTGAGGTTCGAGCAACTTGCTCTACGTCCCGGCCTTCATAGCGTAAAGGATTTTCACTATCCACTTAGGATCTCAACAGAGAAACTACAATGGTATATACAAGATCCGAAGCTACAGCTCCAATTTTCAATCTCTACACGAGAGGTAGCATAAAGCCAATGAAGTTTACAAGCTCTTGGTGATCACAAATATCACAAACTCTCTCTTTACAACTTCCTATAGTATAGAATGGAGAAATAAAGATCAAAATGTTGTGTGAGAGAAAATTCAGTTTAAAAGAATGAATTTAAGAGCTTAAAACTTGTAGAATTTAATTGAAAATTGAGAGCTCTTGAAACTTGAGACTATAAAATTTTCAAACTTTTCTCTTGAATAAAAACTTTATTTTTCTTGAATATATATGTTATTGTTGTGTCTAAATCCTCTATAAATGACCCATGTGTGTGTGTATGCAAGTGATAAAAGTCATTAGAGGGGTAAATCAGTGTATTAGGTGGGTAATTAGACCTAAAAACTACAAAAATACCCATTGAATAAAATTAAAAATCAATCAGATTTGAAAACTAGTCGTTACTGTAGCAGAGACAAACTGTCGGTTAGCTAAAAACTAGTCATTGCCTGTAGGTCAACCGCTCGATCGACTGAGCCATAAACAGAGATTAAGGTATTTTTAAACTTGACAGTCGGTCGACCGACCGGTTAACCGAAACCAAAAACAGACCGCAGCTAAGATTTGGCGGTCGATCGGTCAATCGACTGAAAAATGTGCACAGATAATTTTTTATCTCTGAGCACAAGCGGTCGATCGCTCGGTCGACGGCCGTCGTTGTGAATTCACTTTGCACATAGGGCAATCGATCGGTTGGTCGACCAACCGATCCAAAAACTTATATAAAATCTGTTTAAAACTGAACTCATTTTAAATAAATTATATATGTATAGAAATACTTTTGACAACATATAGGCTATGAGATACATGTACACAAATGTTTATGAAAATTTGAGAAAATATTAAACATGTATCAATAAATATATTGAAAACATGCTTAAAAAAACAAAAAAAAACTAGAAATTGAAATTTTGCATGTGTGTGTGTATTCTTTAGCATCAATTCAACACCATACACTTAAACATTCTAATTTCTTACACAGATTACTCCATCTTCAACTTTTTTCAGTGGGCTTCTCCAAAAATTCACGCTTTGATGAGCTTGAATCCTATACTTGAGTCAACTTGAGTACTTCAAAACCTTCCTTTTGAGGAAGAATGAAAACTAAATTTCTTTATCCCTGAAAAATTTAAATACACTTGAACTTGATTAGTACCTCATAACTGCTGAGTTTTGTAATCATCAAAATCAGAAACCGGTGTGATTGTAACCTTAAGCCAACATCTCCCATGGTGAGGACTGCCGAATCTGACCCTAAGTGAAGACTGTAAGATATGAAAAACAATGATAGAATTGGGATCCACCACCACTGCCACCCAAGCATGTCCTTACCCCCACCATACCTACTACCAGGGGAAGAGATATTTGAGTAAACCTAATTAGAGCATGAGCCCACTAGACCTCCCCGGCAGTCGGGCCTCATCATGAAAGCTGATCTTTCTCGACAAATCCATAGTGAAAACTGACATTTCTCGACAATCGAATTCTTGAATATCAGGAGCACAGCAACTGTCTTCATCCTCTCCTATTTCTTCCTTCACTGCACGAAGAAGAAGGAAGACATCATAGCCCACCAGAACGAGAATTTTAAAAGTAAGAAGTTTTCAAAAGATGAGCAAATCTTGAAAGTGCACCTAGAGGGGGGTGAATAGGTGTACTATCTGTAAGTTAACCTAGAGGGGGGTGAATAGGTGATGGCTAATCTAATGGTCACTTAATGCCAAATAATGCGGAAGCTAAAACTAATTATGATCTAATTAATTCTTTTACACTAAACACCACGTATAACACAAGAGTGTTGTCGAATTCTTC
Organism: Agave tequilana; assembly: GCA_038442645.1. Classification (NCBI taxonomy): domain Eukaryota; kingdom Viridiplantae; phylum Streptophyta; class Magnoliopsida; order Asparagales; family Asparagaceae; genus Agave; species Agave tequilana. The sequence goes on along the minus strand of JAVJIF010024980.1, from coordinate 38,750 downwards.
GTGAAGGGCTCTGGACAAACTCCTCTAGATTCCCCTTGAATGGGTTGAGGTGCCGCGTTGGCTCTCTTGTTGAATACAAGTGTTAGCAAACAATCCCAAGCAAGTATGTCAATTAAGCACACAATATATCAAGCATGAAAGATAAAGACAAGTAATAAGCATGCAAGATATAATAATAGACAAAGAGAGAGAGAGAGAGTGAGCAATCGCAAACACAAAGGGTTTGTTTCGAGGTTCGAGCACACTTGCTCTACATCCCCGCCTTCGACACACGAAGGATTTCCACTATGCAAGATCCCAATGGATCTCTCCCTGGTGCCGCAACACCTACAAACCCTCGGACTCCCTAGTCCCATACACACGCAAGCCCCACAAGCTTGCCGAGGCCGCACCTCAAACACGGAGTTCGCACCCGAACTCGAAACAACGCGGACATACACGTCCGCCTCCTCAAAGGAACAAAGTAGAACTTTAGTGATCACAACTCTTGATCACGTAAAATCCTCTCACAATAACACTCCCTATAGGGTAGATATAGCAATGGATAGCTCAAGTGTTTGTGTTAGAAAACAAGGAAAGAGATGGTGGAGAAAACTCAAAGAATTCACTTTTACACTCTTGATAAAAACTTCCTTTTGATAGGAAATATTAGCTCTCAATTTTGTGGAGAAAAACCTCTGAAAAGAGTGGGAAAAACTGGCTTAAAACTCTTCTCCAAATCTTGGTGAAAACAATGACCAAACCCCTAAATTTATAGGCTATCAAAAACTAGCCGTTGGGGTCTGTTAGACCTGTCGGTCGACCGCCCGGTCGACCGCCAACGGTCAAGAATCCGACCGTTGGAGCCTCCGGTCGACCGCCCGGTCGACCCAAAAGAACAGAGAGCACTGCTCTCAGTTCCGGTCGACTCGGTCGGTCGACCGGCCATCTGCCAGGTCAAGGCGTGCACGTCGTGCACGTCGGTCGACCCGAGCCGGTCGACCGACTTCAGAGTTAGTCGACTATCAAGGAGTAAGTCGACTATCTGAAGCCTGAAAACAGTTTTTCTGGGATTTAAAACTAAGTCTTTTGGCTCATATAAAAATCCCATAAATACATAAAAATCTACAAAAATAGTTTTACCAATATACTTTGATAAACAAACATGCTTGCACAAAATCAAGGCATGTTATAAAATATTTGGACTATTTTTGTAAGTTTGGAAATAATAGCTCAATTGAAAACTAGCATTTTTCTAAAATTTGTTTTCCAAACTTCTTCATGATACAAAAACAAGATATTGTTGGCCCAAAGGCCTTCCACCCTAGTTTTGATGATGATTAACTCATATAGTTATGTGTACTAATACTCTTGTGATTTTAGTTTCAGATCATCAATCAAGATATTAGTAGGTGATTAGCTTCAACAAGATGATTTGGAAGCTTTCACATGTTGATTCTAGAGCCCAAGCGTCAAAGATCATATATAGCACTTGCTCGGTGGATCAAGGAGTTTTTGGATCGAGTCGGCTTGGAGATTGCGCTCTACAAGAAGACATCGGTACCATAGTTTAGTTTTGTGTTTAGATCCAAATTGTAAAGATTAGAATAGTATGATATGCTCAAGTTCACAACACACACGTTTCATGTTTTGAATATCGGTTTTCGGTTTTTCGGTTTTAGGTTTAACCGATCTTGGTTTTCATGAATAGATAGATCAAAACAAGTTTACATGGTTTAATGTATATTAGATTTGTTCTATATACATGCATGCTTAATTCCCTAGACAAACTTAGTTTTGACTCACTTATTCATGTGTTTTATGTTTTGATATTTTAACAAAACATATTTGGAATTAATGTCAAAAACATGGATATATACATGTTTCATGTATATAGGATTATATCCATATACATCATGCCTAAATGTTGTTTAAATATCATGTTTTTGTATTTAGATGAGTCTTGGACAAACCGTATTTTCTATTCAAAAATCCAAGTTTTAGAAAATACAGTTTTTGATTTTTAGAAAATATTATAAGATGCAAAAATAGTTTTAATTGCTTGATATTTGAGTCAAAACTTTTATCATATGTTTATATATCAATGCAATTTGTCAAAACTATTTTTGGGGATTTTTAATTAGTTTACAAGAATTTATTGGATATTTAATCCCTTAGTTTTTCTGACCTGAAAAGACTCTGCCAGGCTAGGTCGGTCGACCCAAACGGTCGGCCGCACCAAGTAGCCGGTCGACCGTTAGGGTCGACCGACGTGCACGGATACGTGCACGCTGGCTGCACTTGTAGCCGGTCGACCACGCGGTCGACCGACTGAGAGCAGATTGCTCTCTGTTTGTTTCGGTCGACCGGGCGGTCGACCGGTAGCTGGCAACGGGCAGAATTTGACCGTTGGATGGTCAACCGGCCGGTCGACCGGAAGGTCATTTCTGGCAGTTTCTGCTGCCAACGGCTATATTTTTCTGGGGGCTATAAATACCCCATTGGAAAGAGTTTTTCAAGAAGACTTTGTGTGCGAATTTTTCCTTACTCTCTGGTGTTTTCACAGCAATCAAAAGAAGTTTTTGGATTCAAATTGAACAATCTATTTGGTGTTTTTGCTAGGGTTTGAAAAATCAAAGAAAAGGGTTTTTGGGAAAAAGAGTTTTGATTCATCTTCTATATCTTGGTTTCAGTTTTTTTCAAGGATTTTCTTTGTGATTTTGATTTTCATTCCATTGGTTTTCTCCACACTTGAGCAACATCTACTTTCTTATTTTATAGGATCTTTGTGTGGGAGAAAGAAATTGTTTGTGGTTGTTATTTAGACCACCAAGTTAAAAACCCAATCTTTGCTTTGTGCCTTACCCTCATTGTGTTGAGGAAGTTGTGCATTTGGGTTGTATCCCTCAAGTTGTGAGGTGATCCTTGTGTTTGCTTTGTGCTAATCCCTCGGGTTGTGAGGTGATTATTTTGTTGGCTTGGAGTTGTGCCTCAAGGAGGAGGTTGTGTTTGTAAAGAGAGGAGTTGGGTACTCCTTGTAATTGTGATTGCCCCAAATCCTCGGTGGAGGTTCCCTTTGTGGGAGTCCTTTGTGGACAAGCTAGTGGACTTAAAATCCTTCTGGGTGAAGGCGGGGATGTAGAGCTGGGTGCTCGAACCTCGAAACATATCTTGTTGTTTGCGCTTGATCCATTGACTCTCTCTCTATCTCTCTCTTTACTTTGTGCCTTGCAACTATTCATATTGTGCATTCATAATTGCTTGGCTTGGTTGTGTGTGCATCACTTATTGATTGCACTTGAGTGTATTGCATTAAGTTTTTAAATTCCGCATTGAGTTCATTAGATTAGCATAACCACCTATTCACCCCCCCTCTAGGTGATTTTTCAATTGGTATCAGAGCCTACGCTCCTGATATTTAGGTTTAACCACCTAGGAGTGAGATCTTGGTTTGCTAATCTTCATTTGCATTGTTCATTTGCACTCATTTAGTTTGCTCTCATGGATAGCCCTCCTATGTTTGACCATATTAGACTTGATGCTTGGAAGGCCAATATGAGTAGACATTTAAAAAGCTTAGGACATCTAGTTTATCAAGCCTCTACTCAAGAATCATTCCCTAATAGTAGCAAACATAAAAAGGCTAATGCATTAGCGCTTAGAGCACTTAGAGCATCTCTTAGTGAACATCTTTTACCGGTGTTTGATCGTTATGACTCGGCTTTTGCAGTTTGGAGCTTATTGACGTCTCCCGAGCTTCCAAGGATTATCAACAAGATGAGGAGATCTAAGAGAGAAAAGTCCGAAGAGCATTGCCTCATGGTCCAAGGGAATAACTCCCTTGAGGTGCAATCGGACACTCAATTAGATGATAGCTCTAGTTCCTATTGCTATGGATGTTTGGAAGTTCAATCTTTAAATTTGGAACTTGCTCAAAAGCTTGAAAATTTCTTGAAAAAACACAATCTTTTGAAAGAGGACAACCTTGTTTTGAAAAATGAATTAAAGGATTTGTATTCTAATTTTGAATTGGTTTTGCAAGAAAAGGAAGAGATCGCTAGTGAACGTGACTCACTAAGATCTCAACTAGACCTTGCCCTTGATAAGATTGATATTTTGAAAAACAAAAATGATTGTGATGATGTTGTGAAAAACAATGAAGTTTTATCTTCTAAATTGGATTTGTTTTAAAAGATAACCTTGTTTTGAAAAATGAAATTGATTTCATTACAAAAGAATAGGATTTAGTTTTAAAGAAAAATGAATCTTTAAAAATTGATATTGATTCTCATGTGTGCCATGCTAGTGTAGCCTCTTCTTCTAGCACACCTATTGCATGCTCCACTTTATCTTCAAGTATTGAAAAAGATATAAATGTTTTGAAGAAAAGTTTTGAATGTTTGGGCTCCACTTTGAGCCAATGTACTTTAAATCATACACGCTTGGAAACCTTGGTTCGTAAGAAACAAGGTCCATTTTTACATGTACACCCTCCACGGCATACACATGCTTCCCACGGTCACCACCATTACATGTATGCTCATGTGTACACTTGTACATATTGTGGTCGAAAAGGCCACCTTGCTAGATTTTATCATGATCGTGTTTATCATGAAAATTTAGCAACTAATCTTGTTGGGTTAGAAAAGATACTAACCCCTGTGGACCCAAAAGGAAATGGGTACCAAAGACCACCTCTATGCTTTTTGATGTAGGTGGGAGCTCTCGCATCATGTGAGAGTATTGGTGCCTTGAGGTAGATGCGTTCTAAGCTTAAAAGAGAACCATTTGGATACTTCACTCTCAAGGGGATTTGGTGGGAGAACCACCGTGGTTTGGAGAACTAGAGATGCACCTTCATCGGTTTTGGTATCACTCTCTAACTCTCATTTTTATTATGCATGTTTTTCATGTTCATCAATTTATAGCATGCCATGGTTTATTGTTCATTATGCTTATGTCATGTTGATTAAATTAGTGTTATACATGTTTAGTTACTTGAGACACCCATGGTTTATATGGATCTATATTTAGTGTTCTCACCTTGTTTAAACTAACATGTATGCCCTAGATCTAATGCACATGCATATACATAATGATCATGTGGATGTTTATGATTTTTGTTTTGTTGAATCATGTTTTATTGTTTCATGATTAGTATGATATTTGCCATGTTTATTAGACTTATGCTTTACATGATTAGTTGTTGAGACACCCATGTTTAGTATGGACCCATATTTTGTGTTCTCTTTATGTTTTAGCTATCATGTTAATCATAGATCTAATGCACATGTCTTTGTCATGCTAATCATATGGTTGACTATGACTTTTTGTTTTAATAATTCATGTTTTGATTATTAGTTTATCATGTTTGGTTATGATTCCCGTTTTATGCTTCATGATTTGAATATGCGTTTAGATGTTAGTTTTCATTAAGACTAGGATTTATACTTGTACATATAGTGGGCCACAAATAAATCTTTATATATGTTTGTACTTGGATGCTTATTTGTACCCATTAGATGTGCTAGTATAGTCTAGTTTTGATGATTCATGCATTTTAAACTTGTATTCCTATTTTTGGATTTGTTTTAAGTGTATGAGTTTTCGTTTCATGTATATGTGTAATTTTGCCAAACTTTAAGATATACATGTATACCCCTTGAGTCATTTGCCTTTCATGCAAATCTATATATATAGACTCAATTGTGTTTAGGGATATGTATGTATACTTCTTGAGTTGACAAATCATACATATACCTTGAAATGAAATTTGTTTTAATGAAAATTTAGTTTTTCATGTTTCCATGTGTTTATGTTTAACTTCATGTATATGTCTATCTTGTCCAAACTATTGATTATACATGTACATCCTAGAGCCACGTGCCTTCATGCATATACCTTTGTAGACTCACTATATTTAGGATATGTATGTATACTTTGGTTTGTACATGACATACATATACCTTGAAGTTTAAATCGTTTTGATGATTTTCATGTTTTTAAGTAATTTCAATTTGTAATGAAAATCTAGTTTCCATGTCTTTATGTTTTTAAGGAATTTTACATGAGCTAAATTGAATATTTTCATGATTGTATGTGTCACATAACACTTGTTCACTCACTTTATTAGTTTACTCATGATTTGTTTTCATGAGACTATGATATGAGCTTTATGGACTTGAGTGTTTAGTGATCATGTGATTTACATGTGTTTCATGAAAAACAATTTTGTTTTATTCCTTACTTGAAGGATTTCGTACTAGTTTTAAAAGTTTTCCTATAACTAGCTCGTATTCTTCACTATGGTAGAGATTTTCAAACATACTACATTTTCAAATCTATTTTTAAAAACCCCTACCTTCTATGGGAGGTTGGATGGGAGATCATATTCATGAATGCTTTATAATGAAAATTATTTAAAACTTGAACCATGATTGGGAGGCTAGGTAATATAAGATATACATTTGATCTTATTGTTATTTCAATTGGTATCATTGAATTCTTTCAATTAGTATCAATCTTGACCTTTCTTGTATACTCATATATGTTTGTATGTATGTATGCTTTCAATTCCAAGAATATCAATTTCAATTGGTATCTATTTTCCATACATATATATGTTTGTGTTTATGCTAAGCTTGAGCTTCAATTTTGTTTCAATTGATTACTTTTAAATTGGTATCAAGCTTATGCATTGTTTTAGTTGGTATTTCATAAAGGGGGAGAAATTTGATTTTGTCTTTCAATTGGTATTTGATTACCACTCCCTTACTTTATGATAGAAAAAAATTTAAATTTGGCATCATATGTTCAAAATGAAAAATATTTACAATTTGTATCAAAAATTTTTGTTTAGACATTCAAAATTTATTATGTTTAATTTCAATTGGTATCAAGATTTTCATGTGTTTTGCTTAAAATTGGTATCAATTTTTTTTGTTTGTTTCCTTTCAATGGTATCAAGATGCTATTCTTTGACATACTTTCAATTGGTACCTTAATTGATTGTCACCCCTATTTGGTTTTTGTTTTTATTTTAGACAAAAAGGGGAAAACATTGTTTTTACTAACCCTTTTGTTGATTCATTGTTTCGAACAAAATGGGGAGAAAAATTTATTGGTTTGGTTTTGTTTTTACCCTTTTTTTATTGATGATTGTATCTTTGTAATAAAAAGGGGGAGAAGATTTTGTTTTGTTTTGATTGTTTACCCCTTGTTGATGATTGACAAAAAGGGGGAGAATTATTTGAGAAATTTTATATATGCATGTTTATGTTTTGCATATATTAAGTTTAATTTAGTTTAATTTTAATTGGTATCTAGAGTATCTAGAGCATGTTTTGTAATTGGTTTTTAGAGCATGTTTTATTTTTAAACATTTCATTGGTATCTAGAGCCTTTCTATTGTTTATGCATATCTATGTATGCATTCATGTTTAAGAGCTTTCAATGCATATTTATTGTTTATTTGGTTATGCATGAGTTAAGGGGGAGCTTCTTTGAAGCTTAACTTTAATCCATGCATATATAACTCCATGAGTTTTGTCATCATCAAAAAGGGAGAGATTGTTGGCCCAAAGGCCTTCCACCCTAGTTTTGATGATGATTAACTCATATAGTTATGTGTACTAATACTCTTGTGATTTTAGTTTCAGATCATTAATCAAGAATTAGTAGGTGATTAGCTTCAAAAAGATGATTTGGAAGCTTTCACATGTTGATTCTAGAGCCTGAGCGTCAAAGATCATATATAGCACTTGCTCGGTGGATCAAGGAGTTTTTGGATCGAGTCGGCTTGGAGATTGCGCTCTACAAGAAGACATCGGTACCATAGTTTAGTTTTGTGTTTAGATCCAATTGTAAAGATTAGAATAGTATGATATGCTCAAGTTCACAACACACACGTTTCATGTTTTGAATATCGGTTTTCGGTTTTTTTGGTTTTAGGTTTAACCGATCTTGGTTTTCATGAATAGATAGATCAAAACAAGTTTACATGGTTTAATGTATATTATATTTGTTCTATATACATGCATGCTTAATTCCCTAGACAAACTTAGTTTTGACTCACTTATTCATGTGTTTTATGTTTTGATATTTTAAACAAAACATATTTGGAATTAATGTCAAAAATATGGATATATATATATGTTTCATGTATATAGGATTATATCCATATACATCATGCCTAAATGTTGTTTAAATATCATGTTTTTGTATTTAGATGAGTTTGGACAAACCGTATTTTCTATTCAAAAATTCAAGTTTTAGAAAATACAGTTTTTGGTTTTTAGAAAATATTATAAGATGCAAAAATAGTTTTAATTGCTAGATATTTGAGTCAAAACTTTTATCATATGTTTATATATCAATGCAATTTGTCAAAACTATTTTTGGGGATTTTTAAGTAGTTTACAAGAATTTATTGGATATTTAATCCCTTAGTTTTTCTGACCTGAAAAGACTCTGCCAGGCTAAGTCGGTCGACCCAAATGGTCGGCCGCACCAAGTAGCCGGTCGACCGTTAGGGTCGACCGACGTGCACGGATACGTGCACGCTGGCTGCACTTCTAGCCGGTCGACCGCGCGGTCAACCGACTGAGAGCAGATTGCTCTCTGTTTGTTTCGGTCGACCGGGCGGTCGACCGGTAGCTGGCAACGGGCAGAATTTGACCATTGGATGGTCGACCGGAAGGTCATTTCTGGCAGTTTCTGCTACCAACGGCTATATTTTTCTGGGGGCTATAAATACCCCATTGGAAAGAGTTTTTTAAGAAGATTTTGTGTGCGAATTTTTCCTTACTCTCTGGTGTTTCCACAGCAATCAAAAGAAGTTTTTGGATTCAAATTGAACAATCTATTGGTGTTTTTGCTAGGGTTTGGAAAATCAAAGAAAAGGGTTTTGGGAAAAAGAGTTTTGATTCATCTTCTATATCTTGGTTTCAGTTTTCCCAAGGATTTTCTTTGTGATTTTGATTTCCATTCCATTGGTTTTCTCCACACTTGAGCAACATCTACTTTCTTATTCTATAGGATCATTGTGTGGGAGAAAGAAATTGTTTGTGGTTGTTGTTTAGACCACCAAGTTAAAAATCCAATCTTTGCTTTGTGCCTTGCCCTCATTGTGTTGAGGAAGTTGTGCATTTGGGTTGTATCCCTCAAGTTGTGAGGTGATCCTTGTGTTTGCTTTGTGCTAATCCCTCGGGTTGTGAGGTGATTGTTTTGTTGGCTTGGAGTTGTGCCTCAAGGAGGAGGTTGTGTTTGTAAAGAGAGGAGTTGGGTACTCCTTGTAATTGTGATTGCCCCAAATCCTCGCTGGAGGTTCCCTTTGTGGGAGTCCTTTGTGGACAAGCTAGTGGACTTAAAATCCTTCTGGGTGAAGGCGGGGATGTAGAGCTGGGTGCTCGAACCTCGAAACATATCTTGTTGTTTGCGCTTGATCCATTGACTCTCTCTATCTCTCTCTTTACTTTGTGCCTTGTAACTATTCATATTGTGCATTCATAATTGCTTGGCTTGGTTGTGTATGCATCACTTGTTGATTGCACTTGAGTGTATTGCATTAAGTTTTTAAATTTCGCATTGAGTTCATTAGATTAGCATAATCACCTATTCACCCCCCTCCCCTCTAGGTGATTTTCAGATATTTTGAATTCATTAAAGCATTGTGTGTATGGATATGATCCACTACACAATTAAGATGAAATATCTATGTTTTTGACATTAAGCTCTAAATTTTGGTTAAAACATGTTCATAAGAAATACCAAAAACCAAACATCGTATTTTTCCAAAATGAAAGTCTTTTCTAAATCTGAAAATTCTTTTATGAAAATACAACTAAATCAAGAGTGTGTGTGTGTGTATATGTATTTGAGCAATCCACCACTATTCTATCCTTTACATTTTTTACTAAAACAAAAACAAAATCTTATACCTTGACACAAGTCTTCATCTTCTTGAAGTCTTCACTAGAAGTCTTCTCATCTTCTTGACTTGGTCCAAACACGATCCAACGAGCTCAACTTATGATGTGGTCTTGATGCATAGGCTCGTGAATCAACCGGTGCTAGCTCCAAAACTTGACTTTAAATCCTTTGATGAAGCTCCACACCTACTAAGATCTTGATCATAAATCTGTCACTAATTAAGCACAAGATCATTAGTATTATAACTTCATGAGTTAATCATCATCAAAACTAGAGTGATGGGCCTTTGGGCCAACAATCTCCCTCTTTTTGATGATGACAAAACTCATGAAGTTATATATGCATGGATTAAAGTAAAGCTTCAAAGAAGCTCCCCCTTAACTCATGCATACCAAATAAACAATAATATATGACAATGAAGCTCATAAATATGTATGCAATGTATGGAGATAAAACATGAAATCCTTTTTCTCCTAGTTGCAATACAAAACATATATGCATAACTAACAAGGAAGACAAATACTTCTCCCCCTTAAGCAATGAAAACATGCATATAAACTCAAATACTTCTCCCCCTTTTTGTCAATCATCAACAAAGGGTTCAAAGTAAAATAAATCAAACAAATTTTTCTCCCCCTTTTTGTCAAAAACAAAGAGATCAAGAAGGGGTAATACAAATCAATCAAGAAAGGTTATATGCGATATACATTCATGAAGAGGAAGACGCTAAGTTAACTTCCCTACACATATGCATTACATGAAGAAGGGATGACAAGCCCTAACTTACATAACACATATTATGTAATGCATAAGAGGAGATGTGAAGCTCCCCCTACACACGTATATCATATAAAGAAGAGTTGTCAAGCTCCTCAATTTATAATATACTCAACATGAATCTATATGTAAGAGAGATGTTAAGCTCTCCTTGCATATAGGAAATACAAATCAAAAATTTTGAATTTTCTTTTATCAAAACAAAATTTTGAACTTTTCTCAAGAAACAAATTTTGAGATAACCATAATTTTTAATTTTGATACCAATAGGAAGTAGCAATTGAAAGTATGTGATATCAAATAATCATTGCAAAATCTTCAATTTTTCTTAAGTTAAAACATATTGAGATATCTATTGAAAGTAAAGTTTTAACCCAAGCTTAGCAAAATCATTGTGTTTTTTTTTTTTTTTTAAAATGAATCTATCTTAACTCAAGCACAAATAACAAATCATATATATATGTATATAAAAGATAATACCAATAGAAATTGATACTACTTGAATTTGAAAGCATACATACATATAATCAAAACATGAGTATATACAAAAAGAATAATCATATTGATACCAATTGAAATGATCCAATGATACCAATTGACATAAAGTAATATCAAGTGTATATCTCATAGAAGAATAAATAACTAGTTTAAATTAATTTTTTAAAAACTAGTTAAAGATCCTTCAAAAACATGAAATCATATGTTTTTCAAGAATTATACTAAATACATAAAATTTCAAGCACTCATAGTCCATAAAGCTCAAAATTATTTAGAAAAGTGTAAGATGAGTGTTCAAAGGTTATGTAAATGACATTTTCATGAAAATAGACAATGAAGCTCAATCAAACATGAATCTCATTTTTAGACAAGACATGAAATTTTTTTTTATTTTCATTAAAAACAAATCATGAAAATTTTTATTTTTCATCTTAAAGTAAACTTCAAGGTATATGTATGATTTATCCAATCCTAACAATACACATACATATCCCAAATATAAAGAGTACAAATAGTGTATGCATGAAAGCAAGAGACTCACGGGGTATACATGTATATTTATTAGATTTGAATAAAAATAACATATACATGAAGTAAAATCATAAAATAGGCATAATAAGTGTAAATGGAAGAGTCATCAAACTTAGACTATACATGTGCAAAAAGTGGGTACAAATGAGCATGAAGAGCAAATATATATGAATCAAATGTTCTCACTATTTGTACATGTATACATACAAGTTTTGATAAAAACTACATTTAAACTAGTATATACCACATGAAGCACATAAAAACATAAAACATGTACATGCTATAAATATGATAAATGAGCTAGCATGTACATAAAAAGTAGGAGTTTAGAGATTGTTACCAACTCCAAAGTCCTAACATGGTGGTTGTCCCACCAAAGCTCCTTGATAGTGATGCATCCCAAAAGTATGTCCATCATGTCCAAGTGCATCCACTACCAAGGCACCAAACCTCTCACGTCTTGTGAGAGCCCTCACCTACATCAAAAGCAAAAGGTGGGGATTTTGGTACCCATATTTTCTTGGGTCCTTTGGGTTAGTTTTGTAAGGAACCCAAAAAATTTTATTAGCAAAATTAAAATGATTTAACCTATCATAACAAAATTTTGCTAAATGGCCTTTGCGGCCACAATGTGTACATGTGTACACCTTAGTATGCTTATGTGAATGTGTATGATCGTGACGTGCAACATAAGCAAATGCATGTTTATGATGTGCCTGAATGTGTGGAGTTTGTTTCTTTGAAAACAAAGATTCCAACCTAGAATGATTAAAAGCACATGAGCTCAAGGTAGAGCTCAAACCATTCATTTTACTTTTCAAATCTTTAATCTCATTAGTGGTGGCATGTAAAGCATGATGAGATAAAGAATCATTTTCTTTTCTTTTTACAAACATCTTCTTTTTCTTTTTCACAAATTTTTCTTTTCAAAGACTTATTTTCTTGAAAAATAACTTCCTTTGTTTTTCCACCAAATCAACTTTATTTTTCAAAATAGTGTTTCCTTCACAAAGATTATTAATTTAGACATAAGGGAAACATTTTCATTTTTCAAAACATTATTTTTTTTCTAAGCATGCAATGTTAGTTCTAAATGAATCATGTTCTTTATGCATGCAAGCAATGTTCTTTTTCAAATTTTTATTTTCTTTCTTAATCATGTCATATTTTTTAAGCACAAGTGACAAAAATTAGTAAGCTCATCATATGACATGTCTTCATCATCTAACTCGGATTCGGTGTTTACCTCAAGGGGGTTATTCCCTTGGACCATATAGCATGCGTTGGAGGTGTTGCTTCCAACGTCCGAATCGCTCCCGGCATAGTATAGATCCTTTTCGCCAAGGGAGGTGATGATGTTCCAAGCTACAAAAGCCGAGTCAATGTTAGCAACCCTAAATAAGTAATCATCATTTAGGGTACTCTTCAAAGCATTTAGGGCTTTTGTATTAGCCTCAATATACTTGCTATCATTAACATAAGAATCATTAGTGGTAGCAAGATAAACATGAATGCCTAGGGCCTTGAGGTACAATGACATCTTAACCTTCCAAATTTGAATGTTAAGAATGTTAAAAGTGGGTGGTGACATAAAGTCCATGGTGTGTGTACAAATAATGTGATTAGCCTAAAAGTAGGATCTTTACTCAAGGTTGTTAGACCCAAATCAAGAGCACTAGCTCTGATACCAATTGTAAGTTAACCTAGAGGGGGGGTGAATAGGTGATGGCTAATCTAATGGTCACTTAATGCCAAATAATGCGGAAGCTAAAACTAATTATGACCTAATTAATTCTTTTACACTAAACACCACGTATAACACAAGAGCGTTGCTGAATTCCCCGTGAAGGACTCTGGACAAACTCCTCTAGATTCCCCTTGAATGGGTTGAGGTGCCGCGTTGGCTCTCTTGGTTGAATACAAGTGTTAGCAAATAATCCCAAGCAAGTATGTCAATTAAGCACACAATATATCAAGTATGAAAGATAAAGACAAGTAATAAGCATGCAAGATATAATAATAGACAAAGAGAGAGAGAGAGAGAAAGTGAGCAATCGCAAACACAAAGGGTTTGTTTCGAGGTTCGAGCACACTTGCTCTACATCCCCGCCTTCGACACACGAAGGATTTCCACTATGCAAGATCCCAATAGATCTCTCCCCGGTGCCGCAACACCTACAAACCCTCGGACTCCCTAGTCCTGTACACACGCAAGCCCACAAGCTTGCCGAGGCCGCACCTCAAACACGGAGTTCGCACCCGAACTCGAAACAACGCGGACACACACGTCCGCCTCCTCAAAGGAACAAAGTAGAACTTTGGTGATCACAACTCTTGATCACCTAAAATCCTCTCACAATAACACTCCTATAGGGTAGATATAGCAATGGATAACTCAAGTATTTGTGTGAGAAAACAAGGAAAGAGATGGTGGAGAAAAACTCAAAGAATTCACTTTTACACTCTTGATAAAAACTTCCTTTTGATAGGAAATATTAGCTCTCAATTTTGTGGAGAAAAACCTCTGAAAAGAGTGGGAAAAACTGGCTTAAAACTCTTCTCCAAATCTTGGTGAAAACAATGACCAAACCCCTAAATTTATAGGCTGTCAAAAACTAGCCGTTGGGGTTTGTCAGACCTGTCGGTCGACCGCCAACGGTCAAGAATCCGACCGTTGGAGCCTCCGGTCGACCGCCCGGTCGACCCAAAAGAACAGAGAGCACTGCCCTCAGTTTCGGTCGACTCGGTCGGTCGACCGGCCATCTGCCAGGTCAAGGCGTGCACGTCGTGCATGTCGGTCGACCCGAGCCGGTCGACTGACTTCAGAGTTAGTCGACTGTCAAGGGAGTAAGTCGACTATCTGAAGCCTGAAAACAGTTTTTCTGGGATTTAAAACTAAGTCTTTTGGCTCATATAAAAATCCCATAAAATACATAAAATCTACAAAAATAGTTTTACCAATATACTTTGATAAACAAACATGCTTGCGCAAAATCAAGGCATGTTATAAAATATTTGGACTATTTTTGTAAGTTTGGAAATATTGACTCAATTGAAAACTAGTATTTTCTAAAACTTGTTTTCCAAACTTCTTCATGATACAAATACAAGATATTTTGAATTCATTAAAGCATAGTGTGTATGGATATGATCCACTACACAATTAAGATGAAATATCTATGTTTTTGACATTAAGCTCTAAATATGGTTTTGGTTAAAACATGTTCATAAGAAATACCAAAAACCAAACATCGTATTTTTCCAAAATGAAAGTCTTTTCTAAATCTGAAAATTCTTTTATGAAAAGACAACTAAATCAAGAGTGTGTGTGTATATGTACTTGAGCAATCCACCACTATTCTATCCTTTACATTTTTAACTAAAACAAAAACAAAATCTTATACCTAGACACAAGTCTTCATCTTCTTGAAGTCTTCACTAGAAGTCTTCTCATCTTTTTGACTTGGTCCAAACACGATCCAACGAGCTTAACTTATGATGTGGTCTTGATGCATAGGCTCGTGAATCAACCGGTGCTAGCTCCAAAACTTGACTTTAAATCCTTTGATGAAGCTCCACAGCTACTAAGATCTTGATCATAAATCTGTCACTAATTAAGCACAAGATTATTAGTATTATAACTTCATGAGTTAATCATCATCAAACTAGAGTGATGGGCCTTTGGGCCAACACTATCTAAACTAGGACAAATGATGTAGAATTTAAAAACTTAATTATAAACACACTAAGTGTAACCAAGAGTGAGTTTGAATTCCCCGGAAGGGTTCTGGAGCTACTCTTCTATTCCTCTAGATAAAAGTTGAGAAGCTTTAAAAAACTCTCTTGATTGAACACAAGTGTGGGCACACACAAACTATATCTAGCATATGAATATGAACAACGTAAAGCAATGCAAGATATAAGAGAGATAAAATTAAGAGATAGTGGATAAAACGTAGACAAAAGATATGTTTCGAGATTCGAACCACTGCTCTACGTCCCCACCTTCACACAGAAGGATTTCCTCTACGTCCACATAGGACCTTCCACAAAGGGACCTCCACTGAGGAATTACAACTAAACACCAGGAGTACACAACTCCTCTCTCAAGCACAAAGCCTCTACACTAGAGGTGGGCACTAAGCCAAACACAAAGTAAAGGAAAATACACTTGGTGATCACAAAGATCACAAACTCGCTCTTGGTGATTTTAAAGGATTACAAACAATTTTTCTCACAAAAACAAGATCCTATAGATAGGTATAGAATTGATCACTCAAGTGTGAGAAAACAAAGTGTTTTGAAAAAAAAACAAAGAAAACGCTTAAGAAAAACTCTAGATAAGATATAGAAATTTTGAACAAGAACTAGAAATCCAAAACTTTTTCTTTTGATTTTTCAAAAACTTTGAAATAAAATAAAGATAGATAATTTTTGGCACAAAAACTTCTTTTTAAAACTTGCTGAAAACACTTAAGAAGATGAGAAAAATTGCTCTTAAAAATCTTAGGAAAACAGGCCAAGGAAACCCAGATTTATAAGATTCTCAAAATATAGTTGTTGGGGTCCAGATCAGGCCCATAATGGCCTGTCGGTCAACCACCCGGTCGACCAGCAGGTCGATCGTCCCAAGGCAAATTGTCTACTGGTCGACCGCTCGGTCGGCCGAGGCCAGAACCAGAGAGCTAACTCTCTGATCTGTCGACCGCCAGCAGGTTCAGACTGGGTTTTAGGGTTTGAAAACTTGGTCTTTTAAATACCTATAAAATATCATAAAATCACATAAAATTCACAAAAATAAGTTCATATAAGTACTTGAAATACAAATATGTTTGATCAAAGATCAACCCATATTACAAACAATTTGAACTATTTTTGAGGCATTAGAAGTTAAGCTTGAAACTAAAAACTGTATTTTCAAATATTCGTTTTATTTTTGTCTTCAAGTGTTTTTGGGAAGACTTCAAAATGAAGAACTATTTCTCACAAACTTGTATAAATACAAAAACATGATATAGAAACCCTTTTGAAGCATAGTGTGTATGAGTAGAATCCAATACACATGGTAAATGATATATCTATATTTTGATAATAAATCCAAAACTAAGTTTTGTTTAAAGACAAAACTTGATACACATAAATTTGAATCATCAAAATAAGTTTTTAGACAATATGAATCATAGATCTATAATGATGAAATCCAATATACATAAAACCTTGTAAACTTCTTTTGATTCTATGTATTCATGAAAACTAAATCATAGATATATATGGATGAAATTCAACATACATAAAACCTTGTAAACTTCTTTTGATTCTATCTATTCATGAAAACGAAAGATATGTTTTTGAAAGTCCAAAACGGTTAAATCGAAACTAAAAAAACTATTTAAACTTATGTGTATTTGAACTTGAGCATATCAAGACTATTCTATCCTTATACAAGATCTAAACAAAAATTAAATTAAATAAACTGAAGTCTTCTTGTAGATCTTGATCTTCAAGACGACTCGATCCAAACTCGATCCAAGTGAGCTATTGAATTAACACTTGTTTGCTTCAACACTTTGACTGTGAATCTCTTGTTGAAGTCAAATCACTACTAAGATCTTGATCAATATTTGAAACTTATTAAATACAAGATCATCAGTAAACTAATCTTTATAAGTTAGTCATCATCAAAACTAAGGTGAAGGACCTCTGGGCCAACAATCTGCTCCTTTTTGATGATGACAAAACTTAAAAGGTTATATATGCACACATTAAGAATAAGCTTCATAGAAGCTCCCTCTTAACTTATGCATATCAATATAAATAGAAAGATATTCAATCTAAGCTCAAGATATCAATAAATATATATATATACACACACACACACACACACAAATACTTAATAAAATATGCATATATAAGTACAAATCTTTCTCCTCCTTTTTGCTACTCATCAACAAAGGAGTGAAGACAAACAAATAATACCAACAAAATATATTTAAAACAAAATTTTGATACCAATAAAAAATAATCAATTAAAAGAAACCAATTGAAAGTGAAACATTCTTTTTACCAATTAATACCAATAGGAAGAGATGATACCAATTGAAAGTAAAAAAAATTTTAGGTAAACACTAAAACTATTTTGCAATAAAGAAACCAATTTTAGAATAATACTAATTTAAGATTATTGATACCAATATTGAGAATGTTAGCATATACCAAAACAAAATATTTTTCATTATAAAGAGTGGGAGTAAGATACCAATTGAAAGATAAAACTGAAAAATACACTTAGAGGGGGTGAATAGGTGTACTAGCTAATCTAAGACAAATGATGCAGAATTAAAAAATAATTACAACACACTATGTGTACCCAAAGAGTGTAGCCGAATTCTCCGTGAAGGGCTCTGGACTATCTCCTCTTGATTCCTCTAAATAAGAGTTGAGGTGCTATATGAAGCTCTCTTGGTTCAACACAAGTATGGGCACACGCAAACTATATCTAGCATATGAATAAGAGCAATATAAAGTAATGTAAGATATAAGAGAGATAGAATTTAGAGATAGCGGATCAAACGCAAACACTAAGATATGTTTCGAGATTTGAGCCACTGCTCTACGTCCCTGCCTTCACACAGAAGAATTTTCACTACGTCTACACAGGACCTCCCGCAAAGGGAACCTCCACTGAGGAATTTGCAATTACAAAGCTTGGAGTACACAACTCCTCTCTCTCCAACACAACCATCTCTACACAAGAGGCAAGGCACAAAGCCAAAACTCGACCACAATCACCTACACATAAGAGGGATAGCCACAACCCAAAGCACAACCACCTCTACACTAGAGGGATAGGCACAAAGCCAAAATAAAGGAAAAGATTACAACTTGGTGATCACAAATAGACCACAAACAATTTTCCTCATAAAACAAGATCCTATAGATAGGATTAGATATGATAGCTCAAGTATGAGAAAGCAAGGTGCTTGGAAAATAAATCACAAAGAAAAATACTTGAAAAAAATACAAGTTAGAGATAGAAATGAAGATCAAAACCAAATTCCCAAAGATTCTGTTTTTCTTTAATTTTTCCAGCACTTGAAAAAAAAAATCTTTTTGGCACAAAAACTCTTCTAAAAACTTGTTGCAAAACTCTTGTAAAGATGAGAAAATAGCTCTCTAAATTCTTGTTGAAAATAGCCCAAGAGATGGCTTATTTATAGCCTCTCAAGAAATATAGCCGTTGGTAGCAGAAAATGGCAGAATTGCCCTTCCGGTCGACCGACAGGTCAACTAGTCCATCGGTCATATTTCTGACCGTTGTGCCTCCGGTCGACCGGCACCACCCGAGCACCGCCCGAGACATGGGTGGTTATAGTCAGTCGACCGCACGGTCACCTGCCTTATAGGCTGGCCAGGTGCACATCCTCGTGCACATCGGTCGACTTATCCAGTCGACCGATCTATGGTCCGATCAACCGTCCGGTCGACCGCCATCAGATCTGGCAGCTATTTCAGAACTGAAAACTTGGTCAATTAATCACTAGTAAAATCCCATAAATTTTCATAAATTTCAAAAAAATCAGTTCTTGTAAGATATTTGAATAACAAATATGTGTGACCAAAAATCAACACATATTGTAAACTATTTGAAATATTTTTGTGATATAGAAATTAGGCTTAAATACAAAAACCGTATATTTCGAAAAACCAAATTTTGAAATGGAAATCCAATTTTTTCAAACTTGTATAATTACAAAAACAAGATATTTAAACTCTTTTGAAGCATATTGTGTATGGATAGAATCCAAGACACATGTAATAAATATATCTATGTTTTTGACATGAGATTCAAATAGGTTTTGTTAAATACAAAACTCCAAACACATGAATAGGATCATCAAAATAAGTTTTCCCAAATATATGAAGTATATATGTATATAGATGAAATTTAATATACATTAAACAATATAAACTTGTTTTGATTCTATCTACTCATGAAAACCATATATACGTATATTCGAAATCCAAAACTGGTTAAACCAAAAACTAAACTTATTAAATTTGTGTGTGTGAACTTGAGCATATCATCTATCTTTACACAAGATCTAAACAAACGGAAGTCTTCTTGTCGATCCTTATCTTCAAGACGACCCGATCCAAACACGATCCAAAGAGCTAGACTCCAACCGAGTGCTAGATGCGATCTTGACGCGCGAGCTCTTAAATCTACATGTGTTAGCTTACCAAAACTCATTTGTTGAAGCTAAACACCTACTAAGATTTTGACAGTAAATCTGAAACTAAATAAACACAAGATCATTAGTACTATAACTATATGAGTTAATCATCATCAAAACTAGAGCGATGGGCCTTTGGACCAACAAAAATAAGAATTTTTCTCCCCCTTTATGAAATACCACTAAAAATAATGAAATCACCTAGAGGGGGGTGAATAGGTGATAATGCTAATCAATGCACAATTTAAAAATAATGATGCAACAATCGCCCAGAACAAGACTAGAAGCCGAATTCCCCACAAAGGGCTCTGAACTCCTTCCTCGTGATTCCTCAAGATATGAGTTAGAGATGCACAATGCAATCTTGTTGTATGAGCTAGTGGTTGACAAAATGAATATGAAACAAGAGAGTATTGCAATGAAAATAGAGAGCAAGTAATAGAAGCAATGAAAGTAAAGCAAGAAGCAAGAGCAAGTAAACCAAACGCAAACACCGAGAATTTTTCCGAGGTTCGAGCACCCAGCTCTACGTCCCCGCCTTCCCCAGAAGGATTTCTAACCACTATAACTGTTGGCCCAAAGGCTTTCCACTCTAGTTTTGATGATGACTAACTCATGTAGTTATGTGTACTAATAATCTTGTGTTTTAGTCTCAGATCATTAATCAAGATATTAGTAGGTGTTTAGCTTCAACAAGATGATTTGGAAGCTTGCACATGTTGATTCAAGAGCCCGCACATCAAAGATGATACATTGCAATTGCTCGGTGAATCAAAGGAGTTTGTGGATCAAGTCAACTTGGAGATTGCGCTCTACAAGAAGACTTAGGTATCCATAGTTTTAGTTTGGGTTTAGATCTTAATTGTAAAGATTAGTATAGTATGATAAGCTCAAGTTCACAACACACTTGTTTCACGTTTTGAATATTGGTTTTCGGTTTTTGGTTTAATCGATCTTGGTTTTCATGATTAGATTTTATATCAAAACAAGTTTACATGGTTTAGTGTATATATGATTTGTTCTATATACATGCATGCTTCTATTGCTTAAACAAACTTAGTTTGATAGTCTACTTCATGAGTTTTATGTTTTGGCATTTTTAACAAAACATTATTTTGGACTTTATGACAAAAATTATGATATGACTATGTTTCTTGTATATTGAATTTTTATTCATATACAACTTGCTTCAAAGTGTTTTAATATCATAATTTTGTATTTGGATGAGTTTTAGACAAAACGTATTTTCTATTCAAAATTCCAAGTTTTAGAAAATACATGTTTTGGTTTTTGGAAAATATGATATGATACAAAAATAGTTTTAATTGCTTGATATTTGAGTCAAAACTTTTATCACATGTTTATATATCATTGCAAAATGCTAAAACTATTTTTGTGGAATTTAGAGATTTTGTGGGATTTATTAAAATATTGTTTATTTGGATTTCTGACCTGATCGGTCGACCGGCTGTCTACCGACAGTCGACCGACTCAGTGTCAGGCTGGTCCGGTCGACCGGACCAGTCGACCGATGTACTGGCAGAATGCACGTATCCGTGTGCATGTCTGTCGGTCGACCGACAGGCTACCGGGAGTCGACCGAAGTTTTGATTTTACTCTCTGTATCTTACCAGTCGACCGGGGCAGTCGACCGGGATATGTTTTGAGTCTCAGTCAGGGATCAGTCGACTGTGCCAGTCGACCGATAGTTCATAACGGTCGGATTTTTGAACTATCGGTCGACCGGGCCAGTCGACCGATCTGACCGTTGAACAGTAACGGGCAGTTTTTTAATTGCTGTTTAAATTTGATTTTTGATTTTAAAAATCCGTTTAAGGGTATTTTTGGAACTAATTACTTCCTAAACTTCATTAATTATTTCCTAACCCTAAACCCTAGCCCTCTCCTATAAATAGGGGTGTTTAGGGTGAGATTTAGACAAGAGAATTATTGATTGCTTGGAAAATAAAAAGGCTTTATTTCTTAGTTTTTCTTCAAGAGTTTTTGGGCTAAATTTCTACATTTCTCTGAAGTTTGTGAAGCAATCAAAATTGGTTTTTGGATTCAAAGAAACAATCTTTGTGTTTTTGATTAGGGTTGAAAAACCAAAGAAAGGGATTTTTGGGAAAGGCTTTCTATTTGAACTTCTATATCTTGATTTGATTTTTCCCAAAGATTTTTCTTTGTGTTGCTGGTTTCAAATCCCTTGGTTTTCTCCACACTTGAGCTACAATCTACTATATTGTCTATAGGCTTTGTGTGAGAAAAAGGAGATTGTTTGTGGTTGTTGTTTTAAAACCACCAAGTAGCAAGAAATTGTTTTGTGGTTATTGTTGTATACCACTAAGTTGTATTCCTTTGCTTTGTGTGGCTTTGTGCCTTTGCCTCAAGAGGAGGTTGTGGTTCTTGTAACTTTCTTTGTGATAGTGAGAGTGTTAGAATCCATCTGGGGATGGCGGGGATGTAGAGCTGGGTGCTCGAACCTCGAGAACATACCTTGGTGTTTGCGTTTGATCGATTGGCTCTCTCTATCTCTATCTCTATTTACTTTGTGCCTTGCATTTACATTCCATATTGTTCATCATATTTGCTTGGCTTGGTTGTGTGTGCATCACTAGTGGATCACACTTGAGTGCTCATTGCATCTAGATTTTTAATTCCGCATTTAGTTCCATTGATTAGCATCATCACCTATTCACCCCCCCCCTCTAGGTGATTTCAATTGGTATCAGAGCTAGTGCTCCTGATATTTTGGTTTAACAACCTAGGAGTAAAAGATCTTGGTTTGCTAATCTTCATTTGCATTTCATTTGCACTCATTCTAGTTTGCACTCATGGCTAGCCCTCCTATGTTTGACCATTTTAGACTTGATGCATGGAAGGTAGACATGACTAGGCATTTAAAGAATCTAGGTCATCTAGTTTATCAAGCTATTACTATAGAAGACCTCCCAAATTCTAGTAAGCATAAGAAGGCCAATGCATTAGCCCTTAGGACACTTCTTGCATCTCTAAATGAATATCTTTTACCTATTTTTGATCGCTATGATTCGGCTTTTGCAGTTTGGAGCATCTTAACGTCTCCCGAGCTCCCAAGGATCATCAACAATTTGAGGAGATCAAAGAGAGAAACATCCGAAGAGCGAGGCTTTATGGCATACGGGAATGACTCTCATGAGGTACATTTAGATTCCCCTCTTGATGATAGCTCTACTTCTTTTTGCCATGGTTGTTGTGAAGTTCAAAATTTGAATGTTGAACTTGCCTCTAAACTTGAAATTTTTATGGAAAAACATGAGATTTTGAAAAAGAAACATTTTGATTTAAAAGGAGAATTAAAGGATTTATGTTCAACTTTTGAATCGGTTTTGCAAGAGAAGGGAGAGATTACTAGTGAACGTGACTCACTACAATCTCAACTAGACATTGCTTTAAAAGAGATTGAAGATTTGAAAAACAAAAATGATTTTGATGATGTTGTAGAACACAATGATGTTTTATCTTCTAGATTGGATCTTGTTTTCAAAGAAAACCTCACTTTGAAAAATAAAATTGATTCAATTTCAAAAGAATTGGATTTGGTTTTGATTAAAAATAAATCTTTGCAAAATGAAATTGATTTGCATGTTTGCAATGATAGTATTGCTTCTTGTTCTAGCACACCAATTGCATGCTCCACTTTATCTTCTAGCATTGAAAATGATATAAATGATTTGAAGAAAAGTGTTGATTGTTTGGGCTCCACTTTGAGCCAATGTGCCATGAATCACTCACATTTGGAAACCTTGGTTCGCAAGAAACAAGTTCCAACCTTGCATGCACACCCATCTAGGCATACACATGCTTCTCATGATCACCATCATCATATGTATGCTCACGTGTACACATGTACACATTGTGGTCGAAAAGGCCACCTTGCTAGATTTTGTTATGATCGCATTTATCATGAAAATTTAGCAACTAATCTTGTTTGGGTTAGGAAAGATACTAACCCCCGTGGACCCACAAGAAAATGGGTACCAAAATCCACCTCTTTAATGTTTGATGTAGGTGGAGGCTCTCGCATCACGTGAGGGTATTGGTGCCTTGAGGTGGATGCGTTCTAAGCTTAAATGAGAACCATTTGGATGCTTCACACTCAAGGAGATTTGGTGGAGAGGACCACCATGTTTTGGAGAACTAGAAATGCAACTTCATTGGTTTTGGTATCATTTCTAACTCCCTATTTTATTTGCATGTTTTTCATGTTCATCCTTTATAGCATGTCATGTTTAGTTCATTAAGCTTGTGCCATGTTCTTTAGATTTTTGTTATACATGATTAGTTCCTTGAGCACCCATGTTTCATATAAATTATATTTTGTGTTCTCACCTTGTTTAAACTAACATGTATGCTCTAGATCTAATGCACATGCATATGCATAATGATCATATGATATTCATGATTCTATGATTTGTGTTTTAATGATTCATGTTTTGTTTTTATCATGACTATTAGAACATGTGGATTTGTATTATGATCATATGGATGTTTTAGACATATCTTGTGTGCATTTCATTTGCATACCATTCATTCTTTGTTCGATCAATTCTCATACAACAAGGTTGCATTGCGCACCTCTAACCCATTCAAGGGGAATTGGGAGGAAGGAGTTCAGAACCCTTCACGGGGTATACGGCTCTTAGTCTTGTTTTGAGAGATCGTTGCATCATACATCCATCTTAGCTTTTAAAACATCATTAATACTTCATGTCTTGATTATCATGATTGTATTGATCTTCAACTTATTTTGTGCTTCATATGTTGACTACTTGCTTGAATGTTAGTTTTCATTAAGACTAGGATTCATACTTGTGCAACTAATGAGCTACAAATAGATCTTTATATATGTTTGTGCTTGAATGCTCATTTGTGTTTATTTGATGTACTAGTATAGTCTAGTTTTGATGATTCATACATTTGACGTGTATTCCCTACTTTGGATTTAGTCTTGTGATCATGTGTTTTTTGACTTCATGTATATGTCCATCTTGTTCAAACTATCATTTATACATATACATCCTTGAGCCACGTGCTTCATGCATATACTTTTGTGGACTCTTTATGTTTGGGATATGTATGTATACTATAGTTTGTACATGACATACATATGCCTTGAAGTTTAGATCATTTGTGATGATTTCCATGTTTGATTGTGATTCTCATGTTTTATGATGATTTCACATCCTAGATGAACTTTCATGGATTTCATGATTCATTTATGTTTCATATCTTGATGAGTTCCATATTGAGCTAAATTGTCAATTTTCATGAAAATATGTTTCTCATAACACTTGTACACTCACCTCATTTGATGTTTTCTCATGATTTGATTTTCATGAGTTTCCAATTTGTGCCATATGGATTTTGAGTGTTTTGGTGATCTTGTGATTTTCATGTTTCATGAAAAATCTTTATGTTTTATCTTGAAGGATTTCGTACTAGTTGACTTATATAACTAGTTGTGATATTCTTCATAAGGTAGTGATTTTCAAACATACTCTATTTTTTAAATCCATTTTTGAAAACCCCTACCATCTATGGGCGGTTGGATGGGAGACCATGATCAAGTATGTTCCTTCTTGAAAATCATTTATAACTTATCTTGGTGGGTGGTAGTTGATATGAGTTATACACTTGACCTTATTTTGTTATTTCAATTGGTATCATTGAATTCTTTCAATTGGTATCAATCTTGACATCTTTTTGTATACTCATATATGTTTTGTTTCATATATGTATGCTTACACTCCATATAGTATCAATTTCAATTGGTATCTATTTCCTACATACATATATAGATGATTTATTTGTGCTTATTATATCCCTATATCTTAAAGCACAAACGTTGGCTATGATGAGCTTGAGTTTTTCTATTGATATCTTTATACAAGCTTCTTCATAATTTTGAGCTTGCTAAGCTTCATTCAAATCTTGTATTTTAATTGATTTTTTTTTGGTATATAAATATGCATAGGCTTGCTAACATAAAAGTGTGCATATTTTCTTTTGGTATTTCATAAAGGGGGAGAAAACTCATATTTTATATTGGTATTTGATTTACCGTTGTGTTTGTTTCCCACTCCCTAACTTTATGATGAAAATGATGTAAACATTGTAGTGTAATTGATATAAGATGCAATTTGCTTTTCAATTGGTATTGGTTTCATGAGCCTTCAAATGAATGATTTCTTCATTTGGTATCAAGAGGTTACTTGTTTCTATTGGTATCATAATGCACCTCATTGACCCATCATTAATTGGTATCTTGTTTGATTTTGGTTTTACCCCTTGAAAGGGGGAGAAGAATTTGATTTCAATGTGTTTGCTTTACCCCTTTGTTGATGAGTGACAAAAAGGGGGAGAGAAATTTGTAGTTTATATGCATGGTTGTCTTATGCATATGTTTTGTTTTAATATGTGTTTCAATTTGGTATCTAGAGCATGTTTATTTATGTTTTGGTATCTAGAGCATGTTTATATGTGTTTTATGCATGTTGATGCATACATATTTATGAACATTCATTGTATATCTTTATGTTTATTGTTATGCATGAGTTAAGGGGGAGCTTCCTTGAAGCTTTACTTTAATCCATGCATATATAACTCCATGAGTTTTGTCATCATCAAAAGGGGGAGATTGTTGGCCCAAAGGCTTTCCACTCTAGTTTTGATGATGACTAACTCATGTAGTTATGTGTACTAATAATCTTGTGTTTTAGTCTCAGATCATTAATCAAGATATTAGTAGGTGTTTAGCTTCAACAAGATGATTTGGAAGCTTGCACATGTTGATTCAAGAGCCCGCACATCAAAGATGATACATTGCAATTGCTCGGTGAATCAAAGGAGTTTGTGGATCAAGTCAACTTGGAGATTGCGCTCTACAAGAAGACTTAGGTATCCATAGTTTTAGTTTGGGTTTAGATCTTAATTGTAAAGATTAGTATAGTATGATAAGCTCAAGTTCACAACACACTTGTTTCACGTTTTGAATATTGGTTTTCGGTTTTTTGTTTAATCGATCTTGGTTTTCATGATTAGATTTTATATCAAAACAAGTTTACATGGTTTAGTGTATATATGATTTGTTCTATATACATGCATGCTTCTATTGCTTAAACAAACTTAGTTTGATAGTCTACTTCATGAGTTTTATGTTTTGGCATTTTTAACAAAACATTATTTTGGACTTTATGACAAAAATTATGATATGACTATGTTTCTTGTATATTGAATTTTTATTCATATACAACTTGCTTCAAAGTGTTTTAATATCATAATTTTGTATTTGGATGAGTTTTAGACAAAACGTATTTTCTATTCAAATTCCAAGTTTTAGAAAATACATGTTTTGGTTTTTGGAAAATATGATATGATACAAAAATAGTTTTAATTGCTTGATATTTGAGTCAAAACTTTTATCACATGTTTATATATCATTGCAAAATGCTAAAACTATTTTTGTGGAATTTTAGAGATTTTGTGGGATTTATTAAAATATTGTTTATTTGGATTTCTGACCTGATCGGTCGACCGGCTGTCTACCGACAGTCGACCGACTCAGTGTCAGGCTGGTCCGGTCGACCGGACCAGTCGACCGATGTACTGGCAGAATGCACGTATCCGTGTGCATGTCTGTCGGTCGACCGACAGGCTACCGGGAGTCGACCGAAGTTTTGATTTTACTCTCTGTATCTTACCAGTCGACCGGGGCAGTCGACCGGGATATGTTTTGAGTCTCAGTCAGGGATCAGTCGACTGTGCCAGTCGACCGATAGTTCATAACGGTCGGATTTTTGAACTATCGGTCGACCGGGCCAGTCGACCGATCTGACCGTTGAACAGTAACGGGCAGTTTTTTAATTGCTGTTTAAATTTGATTTTTGATTTTAAAAATCCGTTTAAGGGTATTTTTGGAACTAATTACTTCCTAAACTTCAGTAATTATTTCCTAACCCTAAACCCTAGCCCTCTCCTATAAATAGGGGTGTTTAGGGTGAGATTTAGACAAGAGAATTATTGATTGCTTGGAAAATAAAAAGGCTTTATTTCTTAGTTTTTCTTCAAGAGTTTTTGGGCTAAATTTCTACATTTCTCTGAAGTTTGTGAAGCAATCAAAATTGATTTTTGGATTCAAAGAAACAATCTTTTGTGTTTTTGATTAGGGTTTGAAAAACCAAAGAAAGGGATTTTTGGGAAAGGCTTTCTATTTGAACTTCTATATCTTGATTTGATTTTTCCCAAAGATTTTTCTTTGTGTTGCTGGTTTCAAATCCTTGGTTTTCTCCACACTTGAGCTACAATCTACTATATTGTCTATAGGCTTTGTGTGAGAAAAAGGAGATTGTTTGTGGTTGTTGTTTTTAAACCACCAAGTAGCAAGAAATTTTTTTGTGGTTATTGTTGTATACCACTAAGTTGTATTCCTTTGCTTTGTGTGGCTTTGTGCCTTTGCCTCAAGAGGAGGTTGTGGTTCTTGTAACTTTCTTTGTGATAGTGAGAGTGTTAGAATCCATCTGGGGATGGCGGGGATGTAGAGCTGGGTGCTCGAACCTCGAGAACATACCTTGGTGTTTGCGTTTGATCGATTGGCTCTCTCTATCTCTATCTCTATTTACTTTGTGCCTTGCATTTACATTCCATATTGTTCATCATATTTGCTTGGCTTGGTTGTGTGTGCATCACTAGTGGATCACACTTGAGTGCTCATTGCATCTAGATTTTTAATTCCGCATTTAGTTCCATTGATTAGCATCATCACCTATTCACCCCCCCCCCCCTCTAGGTGATTTCAATAACTTCACAAAGATGTTACAAATACACTGGAGTACCCAACTCCACAATCTCAAGTACAAGTATCTCTTGGTGATCAAAAGACCACAAACTCTCTCTTGAAAAATCTCTTCCCTTACAAAATCCTTATAGAACAATGAGTAGGATTGAAGCTCTTGTTTGTAAGTGGAAAAAGAAAACTAAATCAGAGAGTTTTGAAAAACACTTCAGAAAATGAGAGAGAATTTCAGCACAAAAACCAAGAAACAAAGCTCTTTTGAATGCCTTAAACTTTTGAAATTTTTGCAAATTTTTGTTGTAACAAACATCTCCCTAAACACCCCTATTTATAGGAGAGGGCTAGGGATTAAGGAGTAAACCCACTTAATGGTAATTAGAAAGTATTAGGTTCAGAAAATATCATTTAATCTTATTTAAGAAAGAAAAAGACAAAAATAAACCATGTTTTTAAAAACTAGCCGTTATGGCTGAAACGACTCTCTCGGTCGACCGGTCGGTCGACCAGGGTTCAAATAAAAGAGCCGTTATAGGCTATCGGTCGACCGCCCGGTCGACTGGGCAGAAACAGAGAGCAACTGCACTTCAGTCGGCCAGCCGCCCGGGCGACCGAAGGGCTCCGGTCGACCGGCCAAACGTGCACACATGCACGCACCCAGTGTCAGAACTTCGGTCGACTGAGCGGTCGACCTGAACTAGTGTCGGTCGACCGGTCGATCGACCGTCACAGGCCAAAAACTGAGATTGAAATAGGATTTTGAGGAGATTTGAAATTTTACCAAATAGTTTTGATTAGAGATATATATAAAACATAAATAGATTTTGTAGGCAAAAGATTGTATTTAAAAATATTTTGCACATATTTATAGAGAATATTTTTAGGAAAGACATGTGCGCAAAAACATGTGTGTTGGATTATAGAGCTTCAAACCTATTCACTATTCTTTAACAAAACTATAAAACTAAAAACAAATCTAATGAAGTCTTCTTGAGTCTTGAGCCTTGCAATGCCTTACTAGAGCCTTCTCTTCTATGTTCCTTCCTTATTGTGCCATATGCCTTATTTGCTCCATGAACCTAGAAATTCTTGCAAAAGCTAAGCAATGCCCTCCAAACATGGTACTAACCTGAAACTTATCTTGAACAAATTTATTAGTACCAAATAGCTCTTATTTGTTTTGTTATCATCAAAACTCTAAACAATTGGAGAGTGTAACCTTTTGGGCCAACAATCTCCCCCTTTTTGATGATGACAAAACAAATATGCTATGATAAAAAATATAGGGGAGGTGAAAAGCTCCCCCTCAAATATGCTATATTAAATAAGGAAAAACAATTTATTTTGCAAGCAAAAACATGAGACTAAAAACCATGAGGTATAAAACACTTGCAAAATATTTAAACTCAAATACAAGGAATCATAAAAAATACTTCAAAAAGTCAAAAACCATATAAACTCATATGGAACCAAAACCATATGAACTCATACTTCCACATAAACTCATTCTCCCCCTTTTTGTCATACATCAAAAAGGGATAAGATAAACATTTTTATTCAATAACACAAACATTAAGTTCACCACAAATGAAGGAAAATCTAGCAAAATCAAGTGGTTTAGTGAAAATATCGGCAAGTTGCAAATCCGTGGAAACATAATCAATATCTATATCACCTTTCTCAAAATGATCTCTAAGAAAGTGATATCTAATCTCAATGTGCTTGGTCTTACTATGTTGATTTGCATTCTTAGTCATATGTATAGTACTAGTATTATCACAAAATATTTTTATATGGTTATAATGCAAATCATAATCAAGGAGAGTATGTTTCATCTAAAGGACTTGTGCACAACAAGCCCCCGCGGGAACATACTCCGCCTCGGCGGTTGAGAGAGCTACGGAATTTTGTTTCCTAGAGGACCATGAAACAAGACAATTACCAAGAAATTGACATGTCCCACTAGTACTCTTTTTATCTACTCTACAACCCGCATAGTCGGCATCCGAATAACTCGTCATTAAGAAATCTCCGATTTTCGGATACCAAAGACCTATTCCATTGTCCCCTTAATATAACGAATAATGCGTTTTACCGCAATAAGATGGGACTCTTTAGGACACGATTGGAATCTAGCACAAAGACACACACTAAACATGATGTCCGGCCTACTTGCTGTCAAATACAACAAACTTCCTATCATGCTTCTATATAACTTAATATCAACACATTTACCTTGATCATCCTTATCAAGCTTGGTTGTAGTTGCCATGGGAGTGTTGCATACTTTTGAGCCTTCAAGTCCAAACTTCTTTACGAGTTCCTTTGCATACTTGGCTTAACATATGAAATTCCCATCTTGCAATTGCTTGATTTGGAGTCTAAGAAAGAAATTTAATTCACCCATGGAAGACATTTCAAACTCACATTGCATAACCTTTTCAAATTCCTTGCATAAAAACTCATTAGTAGAACCAAAAATTATATCATCCACATAAATTTGTACAATTAAAATGTCATTATCAACATGCTTAGTGAATAATATTGTGTCTACTTTGCCTTTAACAAAATCATTTGAATGAGAAAACTAGAAAGCCTTTCATACCAAGCTCTTGGATCTTATTTCAATCCATACAAAGCTTTATCAAGTTTAAAAACAAAATTGGGATTAACATGATCAACAAAACCGGGAGGTTGTTCAACATAAACTTCTTCATTTATAAAACCATTCAAAAATGCACTTTTAACATCCATTTGAAAAAGTTTAAATTTTTAAAAGATGCAAAAGCTAGTGTCATCCGTATGGCTTCAAGCCGTGCTACGGGTGCAAAGGTCTCCTCAAAGTCAATTCCCTCAACTTGAGTGTAACCTTGGGCCACTAACCTAGCTTTATTCCTAATGACATTTCCGGACTCATCCATCTTGTTCCTAAAGATCCACTTAGTACCAATTATTGGTCTATCGTGAGGCCTAGGAACAAGGTGCCAAACTTGGTTGCGCTCAAATTGATTGAGTTCCTCTTGCATGGCTAGCAACCAATATGAGTCCTCCTCGGTTTCGAGGATGTTTTTGGGTTCAAAATGAGAAATGAATGCAAAGTTACCACATAAGTCATGGAGTTTGGAGCGAGTTGTTACCCCTTTAGAGACATCACCTAAAATGAGTTCCTTGGGTGATTTGTAGCGTATCTCCAATCTTTAGGAAGCGGTTGAGAGCTTTCCTCTTTATCCTCTTAAACATCACCAATGGGTTCTTACTTTTCTTCTTGAGCGGGTGAGTCCTTCAAGGATGTCTCTCCATGTCTTCACCTAATGGGTCAATCTCTACAACATTCTCAACAACCACATTAGATTCTTCAAATTTAATATGCATGGATTCTTCAATGGTAAGTGAAGATCTATTGAATACTCTATAAGCTTTGCTAGTAGTAGAATATCCAACAAAGATTGCTTCATAAGCCTTAGCATCAAATTTACCTAAGTTATCTTTAATATTCAAAACAAAACACTTGCATCCAAAAACTTTGAAATATGCAACATTAGGTTTTCTAGAATGATACATTTCAAAAGATGTTTTGGAAGAATTTTTACACAAATAAATACGATTTGAAATATAGCATGCGGTGTTTACGGCCTCGGCCCATAAATATTGAGGGAGGTCATATTCACTTATCATGATCCTAGCCATTTCTTGAAGTGTTCTATTTTTCCTTTCTACAACTCCATTTTGTTGTGGAGTCCTAGGACATGACATTTCATGCTTGATTCCCTTTTCATCACAATAAGTCATGAAGAGTTGGTTAACAAACTCACCACCTCTATCACTCCTTACTTTTAAAATCGAAAAATCTTTTTCTTTTTCAACCCTTTTTTGAAAAATCTTGAAATGAGAAAAAGTTTGATCCTTGTGTTCCAAAAGAAAACCCAAGTGAAACGGGAAAAATCATCAACTAAAACAAATGCATATCTACTACCATTTAAGCTCTTAGTTTTAGTTGGTCCAAAGAGATCCATATGAATTAATTCTAATGGCCTAGTTGACATGATATCCTTGATTGGTTTGAAGGAAGACTTGGTTTGTTTCCCAAGTTGGTACGCACTACAAATGCGGTCTTTCTCAAACTTCAAGAAAGGAATACCCTTCACCAATTCCTTAGAATTAATCCTAGAAAGCTGGTCAAAAGATGTATATCCTAATCTTCTATGCCAAAGCCAAGAATTCTCATCAAAAGCATTCAAGCATTTAGTATAACAATCCAAATTAAGCATGTCAATGATATAAACATTATTATCACGAAATCCGGTGAGAATACAATCATTGGTTTTAAAATCAAGGATTTTGCAAGAAGAATCATCAAAAATAACTTTAAGTCCACGGTCACAAAGTTGACTAATACTAAGCAAGTTATGTTTCAAACCATCAACAAGCACAACATTTTGTATAATAGGAGATGTACCAATTTGAATGTTACCTATACCGATGATAGTGCCCTTGGAGTCATCCCCGAAGGTGACGGTGTCACCTTCCATGTACCTTGATAGGGTTATAAAATTGTTGATATCCCATGTCATGTGTCTAGAACAATCACTATCAAGGTACCACCGCTTCTTACGTCTTGGAGCCTTGGTGTGTATCTACATCAAATAATTTAGGACTTGATTTTGGTACCCATATTTTCTTGGGTCCTAAAGTGTTAGTGTCATGAACCCATACAAGATTATTTGTTCTATTTATTTGGTCATAACAAAACTTAGCCAAATGTCCATTCTTAGCACAATAAGTGCATCTATACACTCTACCATATTTAAAAGCATAGTGAGTGTGTGACTTGTGAGCATGTGTAGATTTAGCATGAGTGTTGTGTGTAGTGTGAGCATGAGGAATTTTGACATGAGAGGTGTGCTTTTTAGAAAACATTTCCTCAAGTTTCTTAGTGTTGACAGCACAATCCTTCAAAACTTTTTCAAAATCAAACAATTCTAGTTTTTAACGAAGAAATTTCTTTTTCATCAATCTTTGGAAATTTTGCTTTGCAAGCAACTTTATAAGCACTAAATTCATTTAGAGTAGAAATAAGATTTGAAGAAATTTCATCCTTTTCTTTAGAAACAATAGCAAGTTGATTTTTAAGAAAAGCAACTTCCTTTTCCAATTTTGAACATTCTATTTTTTTATTATCATAGCTTTCCGAAAGTTTAACAAAAGCATGTACATGCACCTCTTTACTTAATTCATCTTCTTCTTCAGGAGGTTGAGAGGTTACTTTGGGTGTGTTTGCCATGAAACACATGTTCGCCGTGTCCACCTCGTCTTCGGATTCGCTTTCCGAATCCCATGTGGCTTTGTAAGCTTTCTTTTCGACCGGCTTCTTTTGCTTGAAGGAGGAAGTCACCTTTTTCTTGAATTCCGGGCAATCGGCCATGATGTGTCCGAGCTTTCGGCAATTATAGCAAATGATTCTTCTCTCCTCTTTTCCTTCAAATTTCCTTCTAAAGTTGAGCTTTTTCTTCCGGTACATTCTCTTCACGTTTCGCACAAGGAAGGATAGCTCCTTATCTTCTTCTTCGTCTTCTTCATCGTCATCAAGAGTGGAGGAAGACTTAAAGGCTATGGATTTCTTCTTTTGAGGAGCCGCTTCTTCCCTTGCCTTCTTTTCCATCTCAAGAGTCTTCAAGTTTCCAATGAGACTTATGAGATCCATTTCATCCTTGTCATTCAACTCTTTCAAGGTGGTGGCCTTTATCTCCCATGATGAAGGAAGAGCCCGAATCACTTTCCGCACCTTTTGGTCATTGCTAATATCATCACCTAAAGAGGAAAGAGCATTAGTAAGTTTAGTAAACCTTGTAATCATGCAATCAATAGATTCATCATCAATCATTTTAAAGCTTTCATATTGGTACCTCAAGAGATCTATCTTAGCTCTCTTTACTTGTGATGTCCCCTCGTGTGTGACCAACAAATGCTGCCAAATCTCATAGGCGGATTGGCAATGTATTACCCGTGTAAGGTCATCCTCATTCAAGGCGGTTAGGAGGGAATTTTAGACCTTAGAGTTAGCCTCATATTCTCTAAAGGTAAAGTCGGACCAAGTGCTTTCCTCACTATCAGGTATAACATAGGGCTTGTTCAAGGATTTTGCAACTAAGCTACCTAAAGATTGTAAGAAAATAGTCATCCTAACCTTCCAAATAGGGAAATTAAGTCCATCAAATTTAGGAGGGTTTTGATGTTGTCGGCCATGTTTACTAGTGTATGAATGAAGGAATGCAAATGATGATTAGCAAATTTTAAGGATCTCTCTAAGGATGTTAAGCCAAACCTAGAGTCCAAGCTCTGATACCAATTGAAATCACCTAGAGGGGGGTGAATAGATGATAATGCTAATCAATGCACAATTTAAAAATAATGATGCAACAATCGCCCAAAACAAGACTAGAAGCCGAATTCCCCGCAAAGGGCTCTGAACTCCTTCCTCGTGATTCCTCTAGATATGAGTTGGAGGTGCACAATGCAATCTTGTTGTATGAGCTAGTGATTGACAAAATGAATATGAAACAAGAGAGTATTGCAATGAAAATAGAGAGTAAGTAATAGAAGCAATGAAAGTAAAGCAAGAAGCAAGAGCAAGTAAACCAAACGCAAACACCGAGAATTTTCCGAGGTTCGAGCACCCAACTCTACGTCCCCGCCTTCCCCAGAAGGATTTCTAACCACTATAACTTCACAAAGATGTTACAAATACACCGGAGTACCCAACTCCACAATCTCAAATACAAGTATCTCTTGATGATCAAAAGACCACAAACTCTCTCTTGAAAAATCTCTTCCCTTACAAAATCCTTATAGAACAATGAGTAGGATTGAAGCTCTTGTTTGTAAGTGGAAAAAGAAAACTAAATCAGACAGTTTTGAAAAACACTTCAGAAAATGAGAGAGAATTTCAGCACAAAAACCAAGAAACAAAGCTCTTTTGAATGCCTTAAACTTTGAAATTTTTGTAAATTTTTGTTGTAATAAACCTCTCCCTAAACACCCTAAGTATAAGAGAGGGCTAGGGATTAAGGAGTAAACCCACTTAATGGTAACTAGAAAGTATTAGGTTCAGAAAATATCATTTAACCTTGTTTAAGAAAGAAAAAGACAAAAATAAATCATGTTTTAAAAACTAGCCGTTATGGCTGAAACGACTCTCTCGGTCGACCGGGTCGGTCGACTGGGGTTCAAACAAAAGAGCCGTTATAGGCTATCGGTCGACAGCCCAGTCGACTGGACAAAAACAGAGAGCAACTGCACTTCAGTCGGCCAGCCGCCCGGGCGACCGAAGGGTTCCGGTCGACCGCCCGGTCGACCGGGAAAACGTGCACACATGCACGCACCCAGTGTCAGAACTTTGGTTGACTGAGCGGTCGACCTGAACTAGTGTAGGTCAACCGGTCGGTCGACCGTCACAGGCCAAAAACTGAGATTGAAATAGGATTTTGAGGAGATTTGAAATTTTACC
This sequence comes from Agave tequilana, assembly GCA_038442645.1. NCBI lineage: Eukaryota > Viridiplantae > Streptophyta > Magnoliopsida > Asparagales > Asparagaceae > Agave > Agave tequilana. Next base: position 2,467 of record JAVJIF010024980.1, on the reverse strand, counting down.
AAAATAGTTTTGATTAGAGATATATATAAAACATAAAATAGGGTTTGTAGGCAAAAGATTGTATTAAAAATATTTTGTACATATTTATAGGGAATATTTTTAGGAAAGAAAATGTGCGCAAAAACGTGTGTGTTGGATTATAGAGCTTCAAACCTATTCACTATTCTTTAACAAAATTTTAAAACTAAAAACAAATCTAATGAAGTCTTCTTGAGTCTTGAGCCTTGCAATGCCTTGCTAGAGCCTTCTCTTCTATGTTCCTTCCTTGTTGTGCCATATGCCTTATTTGCTCCATGAACTTAGAAATTCTTGCAAAAGCTAAGCAATGCCCTCCAAACATGGTACTAACCTGAAACTTATCTTGAACAAATTATAAGTACCAAATAGCTCTTATTTGTTTTGTTATCATCAAAACTCTAAACAATTGGAGAGTGTAACCTTTTGGGCCAACAAATAATGCATAAGCTTTTATATGATACCAATTGAAAAACAATTGACATTAAGAACTAAATCAAGCATAACAATAATTTGTGCTTTAAAATGTATGTATGGACATTATGAATCAAGCATAATCAAAATTATATATGTATGTATGTATCAGAACAATATAATGTTACTTTTGATATGATCCATACATATATAGAAAATATGAGTATACAAAATGAATTTCATTGAAACTAATGTATAACTCATATCTACCTCCCTTCCATGCACATGTTTAAATAGATTTTTATTTAAGAGCATACAAGTCATGGTCGCCCATCCAACCGCCCTACGGTTGGTAGAGGTTTTCAAAAATAAGAGTATGAAAATAATTTAAGATGCTTGAAAAACTTTACCAATTGAAGAATTACGAAACTAGTTTTATAATAATTTTGAAAACTAGTACTAAATCTTTCAAGAAAAGAATAAAACACAAATGTATCAATGAAATATGAAAATTATACGAGAATCGACACCCAAAAACGATAAAGCATATATATGCTCATGAATCAAAAATCATGAGTAAACAAAATATATCGAGTATAGGAATCATGTAATAAACAAAGTCATGGAGTTAGACAATGAAGCTCATATGAAAGTTCTTTTACAAAAAAATCATCAAAACATAAAAACTAAATAGGCTTTAAGGTATATATAAGTTTTGGATAAAATTAACATATACATGAAGCAAAAAACGAAAACATGTATAAAAATAGGGAATACAAGTTAAGATGCAAGAATCATCAAATGAGGTTTTACGAGTATATCTAATAGGAACAAATGAGCAATAAAGTACAAACATAAAATAATCAAATGTGGCTCACTAGTTGTACAAGTATAAACACAAGTTTTAATAAGTTATATCTAACAAGTAATCAAAACATGAAAACAAAAACTTAAACAAACATGATCATTAGGCTAAATGCACGTGTTATTTGAATTAAGATATACATATTAGTTAAATAATAGTGAGAGTACAAAAATATGAATTCATATGAATATGAGTGTATCTCAAAGACTATCTATGTATATCACAAGTTTGATAGACATTGCATTTAAACATAACGAGCATGAAAACCAATAATGCTAAAATATCAATAATAATGCATAAAAATAGGAGTTTAGAGATAGTTATCAAACCATATGAACTAGTCTCTAGATCTTCAAAACCATGATAGTTCCCCACCTAAACATCCCTTGAAAGTGATACATCCATAAATATGATTTTTAGGCCCGGATCGTATCCACCATTAAGGCACCAAAACTCTCATGTTTTGTGAGTGCCCACACCTACAACAAATGAAATAGGGGTGAATTTTGGTACCCACACTTTTGAAATCACCTAGAGGGGGGTGAATAGGTGATAATGCTAATCTAGTCAACTTAATGCGGAATTTAAAAACTAATTGCAATTACACTATAGATGCAAGCAACAAGTGATGCACACAACCAAGCTAAGCATATAAGTATGAATGAACAATGTGAAATGATGCAAGGCACAAAGTATAGAGAGAGAGAGATAGAGTAAGAGTCAAGGGATCAAGCGCAAACAACAAGATATTGTTACGAGGTTCGAGCACCCAGCTCTACATCCCCGCCTTCACACAGAAGGATTTAAAGTCCACTAGCTTGTCCACAAAGGACTCCCACAAAGGGAACCTCCACTGAGGATTTGGGGCAATAACAATTACAAGTACCCAACTCCTCCCTTACAAACACAACCTCCTCCTTGAGGCACAACTCCAAGCCAACTAACAATCACCTCACAACTTGAGGGATTAGCATAAAGCAACACAGGGATCACCTCACAACTTGAGGGATACAACCCACTTGCACAACCTCCTCAACACAATGAGGGAAAGGCACAAAGCCAGCAAATGAAGGGTTTACAACTTGGTGGTCTAAACAACAACCACAAACAATCTCTTTCCCACACAAGGATCCTATAGAATGAGATAGTAGATGTAGCTCAAGTGTGGAAAAC